>JABUQX010103945.1:7500-28000 GCA_015478945.1 Trachelipus rathkii
GAACATAACATCAGACAAAATATCAGCGCAGCATATACTTCTCATTGGAGGAGTTCTTACCAGTGACGATTAATCAACCGGTGCATCGTTGCCAATGGAGACCATCACCAGTAGTTCAACTGACAAAGTAGTACTATTAGAAAATACGTGAAGATTCAATGAGAGGCAGTTGCTCCAAGGAAATCCTCTTGACATCAATATATGCAACTTTAACGGATTTTTGGAAACGAGAAGAGAAATTAAAGGTGGAATAATCGATTTAAGAGTGGATAAATGATGCTTTGATGGAGAGATCATTATTGAAATGTAAAAATGTGGTTAAAATGCAGATAACAGGAAAAGAAAGTTTTAGAAAGGTAGACTCGGGATTTTTGAAGTTTAAAAATGAAAGCTTCATGTTAGTCTCAATCAAAAGTTATAAATATGCTTTGAACCTTAGTAAAAATTCAGCAAAATGTTGAAGAGTAGAGCATCAGAGAATAGAATATCAAGGAGATAGATAGATAGATAGAAATAGAGAAAGAGAGAGGGAGAGAGAGGGGGGAAAACAAGAACCAGCAATTTTTCTTATTACTATGCTATAATTCTTTTCTAAAAGAAAGGAGAGCCAGAGCTCGGTTTCCATTTTCAATTTTTAATCTACAACTTTCCTGACAATCCTCATATATATATATATATATATATATATATATATATATTATATATTTTATCTCATTAATACGTGATGGTGTCGTGATTATTAGACGTTTGTTAGTATAAGTATAATATTTAGTTGGTTATATATATAATATATATATAATATATATATATATATATACTATATATATATATTGATATATTATATATATTATTATAATAGCTACTGCTTATTATAACTTCATTTTCTATGGTAATGCTATTAAGTAAATATATATAATATAAACATATATTAATAATATATATAAGTTAGTTATAAACAATAGGTTCATAATATATATAGTATATATATATATTATGATATATATATGTGTTTATCGATTATATGAGTATTAAAATTGAATATGCAGATATTATAACTGATATTTATACTATTATATATATATCGGAATACTATAGTATATATATTATTACTACTCTCTCACATATTATATATATATATATATATATATATATTTTACTATATACTATATATATTATGTTACTGAATGGGTCGGGCAAGACCCATGGTTCTCATATTTGAATTTCCGCTCGATTATCATTAGTCCGATGATATTTTCTGAATGGGAGAATTTTGCACTTCTCTTCGTGTAGACTGTTGAATTGGAATAGTTTGTGCAGGTTGCAGTCTGTGATTTGCTGCTATTTTTTGTTACGTATGTATTATTGGATTCGTTGCTAGTTTGATTTTGTTGGTTGACTGATGCTATTCAGATTGGGTTAAGCCTTATTAAGTCTGATTTAGTAATACCAATATTTGTATTTATCTGTTAGGTTCTTACAAAGAAAGTTACACATTTTTCAGGACGTTTTTTCTATATATAATTATTATAATTGCTTGAATTATTTATTGTGTGAAGAGATTGTTAGGTTTGTATTTTTTGTCATAAATTCTAATTATGCTGGTGTTTATGATGTTTTTTATGAGATCTTCCGTTAAAGTTAGTGCCAAAGGTTATAGCGAGAGTTTTAGTGTATTAAGTGGGGTGACGATGGAGTTTTTAAGCTTACTATGTTGGATAGTGATATGGTTGATGTTGGTGTCTGTCCAGTCTGTGATCCGTACAAATTATAGATGAAATGTCAACGGTAGAGGCTGACATATGTTTGGAAGCAGCAAGACTTCTAGTTGGATTCGGTAGTCTGAACTGATGAGATTGTAACAGTGGAGATCTAAAGGAGTGGTTATGGTATGTTATGGTTATATGGTAAAATATTTGCGATAGTGTTTGAACATGTCACTTGGAAGGTGAACCCCTGTGAGATTGGAAGTGTAGGAGGTTGAATCAGGATTGGAAATAATGACGACCTGAACGTGACTCATTCGTTCTTCTCGCAGTACTCTATATATATACTATATAGGTATTAAAATATATACCTTATTATATATATATATATAAATTTGAAAAATATATTAAATATATATGGAAAAATATATTCATATTTCTTATACTAAATATTTAATTAACACTCAATTAACGCTTGTATCCTACCCGGTGGGACAAAAGGATTTGAAGGAATACCAAATTCCACGGAAGTTATGGAGAACCACAATCCAAGGCAAAAATCAAAGACCAACATGACCCGAGACACGGTTTTCGAAAGTGAGCAAATTGAAGAAAGTTGGATAAACAGATAAAGAAAGTGTGTTAAAATCTTTACAACTGGAGTACATGTAAGATTGAGCATAACGGTTAAGTTTGGGGTCAAAGAGTTTGCAGAGAGGAATGAAGAGAGTGTGCGGGGGGTGGGGGGAAGACGAGTCGCACGAACTCTCCTCAAGGGAGGAGGTGTTAAACTAGATAGTTAGAACCTCCTCAAGGGAGGAGTTATTAAACTAGATAGTTAAATAGAGAAGTGTCCATTGTATTAGAGATAGTTAAAGGAGAGTGAAGTAATAGTTTGATGGCTAGAAAGAGATTGGAAAGAGATAGGGAGAGTAGGAGAGCAACAAGTTGAAAACCCCAAGATTGCAACCTATTAACAGTAGAGCTTTTCTTACGAAATCCATACTGTCAATTAGAAGAATTAAGATGTTTCCAAATCTTAATGTTGAGAATAGATTCGAAAGCTTTACAATGAACGGAAATTAAACCTATAGGACGATTGTTTGAGGTTTCAGAGGTGGTCCCTCTCTTTCGTTGCAAGTTGAATGAGCTCAAGCTTCCTGAAGAATAGAAGGTAGAAGTTTAAAGGTCAGAAACGCAGGTTTTAAGAACCGCAGGAGTAATACCATCAAAACCATACGCCTTCTTAATGTTAAACTCGGAGAGAGCAGGAAAATAAATTGCGGTGTTTAGCATAAATGAGCTGGAGGGGTGAACAAGAAGGAATAGCTCCGAAATCGTCAAGAGTGAAGTTAGAAGTAAAAGTATGAGGGAAGATTTAGGTTGAACCATCGGAAGATACTAGATGAGGGAAAGAGGAAGAACAAAAGTTAGAGTTGACATTTTATTTCAAAATGCTAGAAAGGGAGTTAGGAAAAGAAGCCAGAAAAATTGTTGCCATTTCTACGGGAAGAAGAATTTTTAGTATCACGGAGAATAGATTTTGCACGATTTCAGGATGAAATACAAATACCATGAGTTTGTGGAGTTTGAAGATAATTGAATGGTAATTCCTAAAGGCAGCATCTCTGTAGCGAAAGGCACTGGAACAAGCAATGTTAAAAAAGGCCTGTTTTTTTAGTTGAAGAATTTTCTGTCAGTTTGCTATCAGATCATCCAAGTACTTATGTTTCAGTTAGGAACAAGAGAAGACTTCTAGAAAAAGAAAGGTGATGTTAGACAAAGTAGAAATAAGAGGAAAAGCAGCGAAGGTTTCAGAAATTAATGAAGAAAGAAAACCATGCGCCAGTACAGGTCGACAACTCTGTGACGTTATCAACCCCACTACCAAAGGGAGTTAACTCCCGAGTGGTGATGGAGGAGGACTTGATGAGGGGTTACCTTTGGAAAGAGCCAGTCTTGACTTTTCTGAGGCCAGTTGCGTCATTGCTATTTCAATTACTTTTTTGAAGAAAGTGTTGCGTAATAGAGCTCATGATGTATGAATAGAGGAGATTCTCCTCCTATGTAGTAAAAGTGTGTAAAATGAGGGCTAAGAGTGGCGAACGCCGAGAAATAGTTTTCTAGAATGGTCTAGGATCAAGAATTTCGTGGTCCAATTTACAGGGCGAAAGCTATACCTGGGAGATAGTAAAATATAATATATTATAATATTATATATAATATATATCTATAATTTTATATATTAATATATATATATTTATATATTAATTATAAGTAATAAAAAATTTTTATTTATTATAATAATTATAAAAATTTTAATATAAATTATTTTAATATATATATAAAATTAATTTTAATATTTAATATCTAACAATAATTTTATTCCTTTTCTCTCGAAAAAATTCGGGGAAAGACTCTTAGTCATTTTTTTTTGGGAAAAAAAATCGACTTTTTTTTCCCCCCCCTTCCCCATTATTCCTCTCTGAATCTAAAATAACCTCCAAACTTTCCATCCCTCTGATGGCTCTAATGTCTTACACCCCTGTAAACAACATAAACATTTCTAGGACTAACATAAGATAGTGGAGATTGGTCTTTGGAGACTCTCAACATCAACAGTCGGTTTGCTAAAATGGCTCAAAGCTGAATCTGTTCAGAATGCGGAATTTTTTGTCTTCTGTCAGAATCCAGTTATATAAGGTCTTATATCAGCTTCCCGTATGGAATACTGTTGCCCAATTTGGGCGTGATCGTTCACCCTCCTCTTTGGATAGATTGAGACGCTTAAGGCTAAGATCTTTAACTTGTCCATACTCTCTGACTCCTTGACCCTGCTTTCCTGCGTGTTGCGTAGGTGCCTAGCGGGTTGCTATCGGGATTACACCGGTCGGCTGTTCGCGGGATCGACGGCTCGCATTCCTTCACCACTGCGTCGCCCTCGTAAAAAGAGGTGCCTTGGTTTCCTCTCATGAAAATGTTGGAATATTGAGACTCAGGTCACACTCGTTGTTGGTATCTCTCCTTTTTTCCAGAAACATCTGTTTTGTTGGAACTTCCTTATGCCCATTCTTTTATTTTCCACAGGATATTTTAACTTCTTCCTCTATTAGTCCACGTTTCGCTCCCACTGGAGGGTTATATTTTGTTGTTAGTTTTTCAAGGGTCCAGTGGTGGTTTATTTTTTATTTATTTTAATTTTATTTATTTTTCTTTAATGTGTTGGGTTTATATATATTTATTTATTTATTTTGGTTTTATTATTTCCCTTCTCTGAAATTATTATTGCCGATGAGTGTGGTAAATCATAGTAAATATATATAATAAATATATAGTTATATATAATATATAAAAATATAAATTTAATATAAATAGAATAAAAATTAAAGTAATAATTATAAAACATAATTCTTTTTTTATTTAATATATTGATTGAAATTATATAATTAATGAAATATAATAATATAATAATATATTTATAAAATATAATCATGAAGCATATCGTGCTTGCTTATTTGAAAGTGTGAGTTTTGCAAGCAACGCTTAGAGTTTAAGATTCGTTTTAGCGACTCATTTAAGAAGAAGAACGGGAATTAGTTTTTTTTAAGTATAAATAATTTAGATTTTTTATTTAAAGGTTCACTTATTAATAATATATCTATTATAGGATATAATTAGATAATATATATATAATATAATAGAATATATTATTTTATATATATATATATATATATATATATATATATAATATAATAACAGTATAAGGTGGAAGCAATTTATATCATATAAGAATTATACTTTTTTATTCTCTTGCTTTCGATTTATCTATTGGATAAATTTTTTGTTTCTCTTTTTCAGTTCCTTAACGAATTCCTCCTCTTCATATAATCTTTTTATTATAGTTATTATTCTTTTCTCCTTCTTAATGCAAATTATATCCTCATAACTCGGCGCGCAGTTTCTTTTTCTCTATTTATTTCACTTTTTGTGTTAGTCACTTTGGACCGGAGAAGGGTTTGTAATTTTCTTCGGTCCCCTTCCCCACCGCCACACTCAATTCTCTTCCGTTCTCAATGGTTTTGCGTTCGTTTCCGTAGCGTCTTACTTAATTAGGGCGGGCGTCGAAGCCATTTGTCAAGAGCAGATGCTAAAAGAACGACGCAAGGCTACAAAAAAAAAAAAAAAAAAAAAAAAAGGCGGGAAAGAAGGACCGGGGGCCGTAAACAAGTTACACGTACCTGTCAGCAATAAAACCAACTAATTTAGAGGTAATTATTTCTGCAATAGAACTTTTATCTCTTCTTTGTCGATTTCGCCTTCACAGATAAAATATAAATACTCGATGTGTTTAGATGCACAAGCTGAGTCAAAGACAATAATTCATAAACTATTTAGGATTTATTTATGTATATATATATATATATATATATATATTATATGTATATATATATACATTATATATATTATATGGATATATATATATACTATATATATATATATTATATATATATTATATATATTTATATACTATAATCATTATTTATATATATTAATAGAACATCAGGGGATATATATATATATTATACTTTTATTTATATATCTATCTACTAAATTTTAAAGAATCTATCCATATCCCTAGCTATACTATATATATATACTCACCTATACTCACCTCAGTATTAAAGTGTATACTATATATTATATATATATAACTGATGTTTCATAAAAGACTGCAATTCTTGACTATACATATGTATTTAAACTTTGCAAGCGATGCATATAACAAAAAAAAGAGACAAATGACTTTATCACAACGGCTACTAGGGCGGCTTCAAAGAAGCTGAGAATTCTGTTTAGACTGCTAAATTTTTCTTTCTTCTTCTCAGTTATTCCAACTGGACAAGGATCAACGGGAAGAGGGAGGAGGATCATTTATCTTTCGTATGGAGTCGAATTAAAGGCCATAAAGATTATTATCTGTCCGGTATTTTCCAATTCACTTCACCTTTTGTCTTTGTGACGTGACGTTAGAGGTTTGCCTCTTTTTCTATAAGCATTGCAGCAGCAAATGGTCAGGAAACTGACATCTATATGTCTAATATATCTAGGCTTATTCTTGGAACTTTTGTAAATCTATATGTCTAACTCTAACAGTTGTCTGAATTGTGACGATTCGGATTGTGGAATCAAAGAAGACTTGTTCGCTGCGGTGCTTCATTCTTTTCATCCACCTTTGTTCTTTGGAGTCTTTATCACTTTCTGTGTTTGCTGTTGAATTTAATTTCTCTGACTTTAAAGCTTGTCTTGAGGTGGTTCGCTCATCAGCTAACAATTCTTTTTAAACGATTCACTTTAGTGAGAGATCAAATGATTGTTCTTTAAAAATACTCACTACTCACTACTACTGCTATCAATTTCGCCCAAAAAAAAAAACAAAACAAAAGTGTAAAAGAGAGGATCCTCCAGAGTATGGCTGCATACCCTGAGCTGCAGAGTCGCAAGGTTTTGTGTCGAGCTGGAGCTGAAAAAAATTTACCTGCTCTGCAGCCATTCTCCAGAGCCCAGATTAACAACTCCTATTAATTTTGTTACGCATAGTATATATATTAAGTATATAAGACGTCATCAACATATAATAATTAGGTATTTAAATTTTATTAAATATCTAAAGCAATTTGAAATATCCCTAGAGTCATATAGAGTATATATATGTATACTCAAATAATATACTACTAAAATATATATATATATAATATTACTTATATATATATACATTAAATCATATATCATAAATATATAATAATAATATATATATATATATATAATATATATATATATATATAGCTACATTCATATATATTATATATATATTTATATATATATTATTTATATAAATAATATATAAATATATATATATAATATATATATATATATAGATATATATATATATATATATATATATATATATATATATATATATTATATATTATATATATATATATATATATATATATATATTATATATACTAATAATATAAATATTATAAATATATATATATATATATTTATATATATATATATACTGTTAAATATATTTTTATAACTCTATTATGATTATTTTCTTAATTAATTTATCTTGGTTATCAAGCCAAAAGTAGAAAATTAGAAAGGTCATCAATAACTTTACCCACAAAGTTTGATGATTGACTAATTCACTGTGTATCACATTTTTTTTTGTCTTTGCGCAACAACTATAATTTCCTATTTTCTTATACCTAAGAAGGTGCTAAAATTTCACTCCAAACTTGATTTTGGAGAAATGATGATAATAGCAAACTATTCATTTTTACAATTCGAATAAAAGAAAATTGGCCAACTATAAGGCATTCGTCGTTTGCACAAGTAGCTATCTCCGATTCAACGTGACTATCCGTAACGGGTTTCAATTTATTCAGTAGTTTATACAACAGAGACCTCAAAATATTTAGAAGAGAGAAGTTATTCTGGATTTACGCTTCAGTAAGTTGCTTTTACGAATCAACCCCTAAATATAGTCTCTAATCATGTTTTCATTATATGATCCTTGCTAGCGTCGTTAAAAGTCCAGAATATCCTAGTGAAATCGCTCGCCATGCTCCTCTGAGTACGACCCCATGTTCTCCTTAAATTTAGCAAGATGAGTATCAATGATATGGTCTTTGAGGGACATCCTGCAGTCCATTTTGCCCTAGTTCCTAACCAAGGTTTCAGCAAGCTCCTCATATATTTCGGCCTTGTGATTCCCAAGGAAGCCACGAACCACTGCAACAAAGCTGTTCCCAGCTGCCTTTTCTGTCCTAGTCAGCTTCTTTGAGAATTCCTTGCACTCTATGATCTTTTTTATTTGTGGCCCGACGAAGACACCGGCCTTGTCCTTTGCCTCAGACAGCTTAGGGAAGATGCCTTGCAAGTAGATGATAGCTGAAGACTCCTTATCTAGAGCTGTGACGAACTGTTTCATGAGACTTAATTTTATGTGTAGTGGAGGAAACAATATGCTCCCATTTGACATTGTTCCTTCCTATACTGAACTCAGTCCGCTGTGGCCAATCCCGCCTTTGGTTGTGTTCTGCGGAGGCTCTGCTGTCCCAGAGACAAAGGTAACATGGAAACTTTGTAAAGAGGCCTTGGAGATTCATCAAGAGGCCACCATTTTGAAATCTCCGATAACTTCCCAATTGTGTTCCTCATATTTCCAGGCACTTAGCAATAGTTTCACACTATTGTGCTCCTCTTTGAGCTGCACCAAGTAAACCAAGGGAAGAGATGGGTACATGTTCCCGTTACGAAGTAGCAAAACTTTGAGACTCTTCGATGAGCTATCAATGAAGAGGCGCCACTCGCAGGGGTTACAGGCAATTCCAAGTGCATCAAACAAACCTGTCACATTGTTGCAAAAGCAAAGCCCATCTGGACTGGTGAAAAAAGTTGAAAAGAGTGATGACGTTTTCTCTGACTTGCGACTTTCATGTAACAAATTCCATTGCTTAGGTCTCGACGTCAAAAGCTCGACATTGGACTTTGTGAGACTAAGATCTCTGATCAAGTCGTTGATGTCTTCTTGGTTGGGAAAATATAGGTTTCTCTCCTCAGCTGCACTATATTGAGGATCAACGGCTTCATCGTCTTCTGATTTGCTGCTTTCTCCTGAAGATGGCTGTCTTCCCATTAGAGGAATGGGCACAGGGAGCTCAGGAGAGTTTGGCACTTGGGCAATGGATAACAGAAGGTCTGGATATATGATAGCAGGCGGACCTTTGCAATCTCGATGCTTGGACGGGTCCACCAACCAGGAGAAGAAATTGCTGTAGTGGTCTGCTAGCTCTCTCCAAATTCGTGAGATTGCGAATTTCATGGCTCTATTTTCAAAATGTACCAACCTGTAAAGAAAAAAAATATAAAAATTTAAATTTTTCACTCATTATTATTGAAAAACAATAGAAATATTTGAAAAACATAAATTCAAACTTTCACTTAAAGACTCCATAGCTATCAAATTAAGAACAAGCAAAACTATATATAATATATATATAATATAGTTTAGAATGGTAGGTATATATATATATATTTAAGGTATATATATAGAATGCTAAAAAATATTGTTTTTTTTCTGTAGAAATACTCATAATATTTATCATCTTATATACATACATAAGATATATATGCTCTATTTGCTACAATGAATATATATATGATATATATATAGTATATATATATATTATATATATATATTAATAATATTATCATACATTAAAAATTCTACAATTTAACTATTGAAACTCTATATAGATTCTATATATACTTATATATATAAATATATATTAATATACTATATATATACTATTTTTCTACTATAAATATTATATTTATATATATATAAATATATATATATATATATATATATATATATATAATATTACTTTTTAGAGTTCCTTTTGCAAAGTTCGCAGGTGAAATGAGGTGCCAAATGCTTGTCTTGGTCCGCAACAGACATGCCAAAATGTGCTTTATATGCCTCGCACATTTTATCTGATGTATTCACAGGGTGCTTTTTTGTTCGTGCTTTATAAATTCACCGCAGAAATAAAAAAATGTGTCTGCCTGATATTCGCAACCTTTTGATGCCATCTGTGCTGAATGCATCTATGATAGACAACGTATCTCCACCTGAACATCTACTAGAAGGCTGATGAATAAATTAACTAACTATATTGATACTTGCGCTTACGTTCTATGTATTTATTCGTTATCTAAGTTTCCAGAACGTTCAAAAAATAAAAATATGTCGTGTATTTAAAAAAAATTAATTTTCTCTCAAATGCAAAAAAAGATCAGTTTGAAAACAGCGGTGTCAAGGTAACAAAAGCAAAGGTTGAAGAGAATACTATTATTTTTCTTTGCTTTCTACACAGAACAATTAGAAAATAATGCTTTTTAAAGCAAAGACAAAAAAATCTTTCTTTTTTTTTTTGTTACATAGTGATTATTTCTACCAATAGAGTGGTGGTTTTTTAATAATTTATTTTACAGATAATATCATCGTCTATGGGCAGAGCTCTATTCAAGAATATGGTGTAAAATACTATAAATATTAAAAAATGTCTATTCAATCTGACCACCTAGCGCAAATTTTGCAGATTAGCAGAGTCGCAGGCTTTAAAGTGAGAGTGATTAAATTCAGCAGGAAGCACAGAAGATATATAACAATTTTGATAAGCGAGACATTGCTTACTGATCAGAAACTGAACTGTGAACAATGGCGGAGCAAAAAGCATTCCTCTCTTTCAAGTTTGAAAGAGTATTTTGCTCTTTCGAGTTCGAGAGGTTGTTAGTATTAAATATCAAATTGAAGTTACTAATGAAAGGTTGCTGATCAAGACTCGACCTTGTTCTTCAGCAAGTAACGGAATCGTGTTTATTTACGCTTTCTAAATTTTGCCCATTACCACCACATCTATCTTGTAACAATTTCATATCCCAGTGAATTGTTACAAATTCTGTATGAATAGCGCAGAAGTTTTCTTTTATGTTTCTAGAATATTGTTTCCTTAATTGATTCCGTTGTTTTCGAATAGAAATTCGACTAGTTACGTAAGGACCTGGATCTAAAGAAACGGCTTCCATAAACGCCATTATTATATGAACGGATTCTCGCACACTAACTTTACATTTATCTAACGCTGCAGGTAATCGTGGAGTGAGTAAATTAATTTGAGCTCTTTTCCTTGGTTTTTCTACACTTTCTCACGACCTTCCTCGTTATTTTCTAACAGAGATTCTGACGAAAAGCTATCTGAACTAGAAACAACATCCACATCTTGCACTAAAATAAAAGTATTGTTTAATAACATATTCGTTACATATAACCCTGAACTAACAAAATGAACAATAATTATACTTGTATTCAGAAAAACTGCCGAAGTTGATGGATCATCTAAACCTTTTCTTACTCTTTATTTCTCAAATATCTGCAACCTTCTTCTTTCTATACCATATAGTTATCTATCAACGTCGGCCATCAAACCTGGTCATTACTTTTCACGTTGTTTGATCAGAAATTGTTTGTCTTCTTCGATTTTGAAAATTTGCAAGGCATTCTGATGTGCTATGTCAAATAGATCTTTCAAATAATTAGAAAATTCTTGTTGTTTCTCTAGGATGATTTTGGCACTTTTATTCTTGTCCTCGACCAATTTCTGTCATGTATCATATAATGCCTTCAAATTACCTTTACATTTATGAGGTTTTTGAGACGGAGTAAAGCTTCCCTCCGGTTAATTAGATATTCAGGTTATTAATGGAATTACTAATAGCCCCAAATGAGGCCTAAAATATTTTTACAGTTGAAATTGTCATCCATTTTAGAGTCTTGATACTTTGATACATGTTATTTGAAAATATTTAAATCAAAGGGTAAGAGAGTTGACTAGAGCTGAATAAGAAAAGGCAAGTACTGTACATATAGCTTTCCTCAAAACATTAATCATGTAACTAAAGAGTTAAGAAAAAGTTTTCATTAACATATTGATTGTATAATGATTAAGGAGAGAAAATCATCTTGCGTTATGGTTTGAAGAAAAGCCATCACAACAAATTTAAATTGAAAATTGATAGACTTCACTTTCAAGAAGATCTATATGGGGTTTATCCACTTTTCAAATACAGTTCAAACCTTAAAAATGTCAAACTGTTTGTACTTAAATTTTATTCTTTTCTGAAAATAATTAAGGAAAAGTTTCTTAGAGATTGAAATGCCTTTTTCATGTTTTGTAAATATACTTTATTACGTTTATTGAAAATAAGATTGAATAAGGCAGCACGAATGAGCATAAAAAGATAGGGAAGTTAAGAATTTTTTTTTTTGAGATTTGCTGTGTGTGTGTGTGTATTAAAGTTATAATGTAGAAAAATTAGTGTGGAATGTAACTCTTAAAGTGAAATAAGAAGATTCATGACTTCTATAAGTGAGACTGTATTAGTAAATTTTTTATGCTTTTGATTTTCAAGAAAAGTAACAAGTCCATGTGGAGGAAATTAAAGTTTTGATTTTGAAAGGAATATTGCTGTACCAGTTAGTGAAAATATGTCTTGAATGTTTAAAGATGCTCATCGAAGATGAGTGGATTATATATATATATTATATATATATACTATACTATATATATAATATATATATATATATATAATATATATTAGTTAATATAGTATATACTAGTATATATATATTTAATGTATAAAAATATATATAAATAATTAATGTATATCGATATATATATATATATATATATATTATATATCATATATATATATATATATATATATATATATATAGTATATATATATATATATATATATATATAATTATCTATTATATATATAATATTATATACTAAAAATATAGCACATATTTGTATTTGAAAAATAACAGAATTTTATATATATATATATGTCTATATATATAATATATATATATCTATATATAATATATATATATATTATATATATATAATATATATACTATAGTATATAATATATACTCACTCACTATAATATATATATATATTATATATATAGTATAATATATATATATTATATACTATATATATATACCGAGTATATATATATATCATAATATATATATTTATATATGATATATATATAATATATATATTTATATATATATATATATATAATATAATATATGTAGAGCTGTATATTATATCTATAATATTATATACGGTATATATATATATAAGGGATATATAATACTATCATATGAATACTATCAATATATGCACGAGGTGCTGCCCAAAATTCAGGGAATTTCACTGTAAAACACAAAAGTTGCTTACCTTGCCATTTAGTTTACAGTCCGTTCTCCTTCAAAGTAGATACCGTTGATCATCTATACATCAATCCCATCGTGTTTCCCCATGATTTCATGCTTCCCTGGAAGTTTTTCAAAGTGTGGTGTTGTAGAGGGACCTCTCTGCAATTCTGCCCCTGAACTGCTCCTCAACCTTGTGTTACAACGCACGCTCTTTCAATCCATCAAATCTTCATTTTGGGCGACACCTAGGCACAGTCAGTGGGAAACGAAAGGTCAGGCTGACACGGCGAGCGGTGGTCGCTCGTGGAATCACCTTATATTTATTCTTTGGCAAGTCTGGGAATTGGTGGAGTCTATAGCCTGCACTGTTGAGTGCGACAGCCTTCGTCCACTCGATGCGCAGAAACACCATAGAGTTCTTCTTATCAACTATCTGGCCTCCCACTCATGCCCCGAGAACTCGCACACTCACTACACACCACCTACATGTTCACACATTCTAACCCTATACAGTCACAGCTCTTGCCGCACACTCTGAGATCTGTTTCGCGCACCAGGAAGAGGTAAGACCTCCCACAATGTGAAATCTCTAATTATGTCGAAAAGAAATTGAACACTCAATGGACCTCGAGCCATCACCCTCCGATGCAGCAATCTCTATACAGCCTGTGATTTTGATGACTTTCACTGAGGTGACTGCTTCTTACTTCGTTCTTAACTATTGGATCACAAACCATGATATGTAAAAATTTCTCTCACTTAAAATGCATCTCAATCTACTCTCTAAAGGAAACGCACTAAATAATGTTAACACAACACAAATCCCTAGTAATAGACCTGTGTCTCACAGCTCCTGTCAATCCAATTTAATGCGACTCTCACTCATCATGTTCCAGACTACTTCCTACACACCCCACACACTCCTCCTCATCACAGCATTTCGGGCTACTCCAAGTTACCAAAGTAGAATACTATAAAATACTGTTCAACATCTACAAATGAAATCTCATCACAGCCCATACCTACCCATTTAACCACAAAATCTCAATAAAAATACAACCAAACAAACAAACAACAAACAACGTAAAACAGACACAAAACAACAAACCGTCCATTATTCTCGTTCTACACCCCTCCCACCTCGAGCCGAGTGGCACTGTTGCACACTAACATACAAACACTAAAATCAAAGAGAGCATACATGCCTTACGACCCCAATTCTGCCAGCAGAAATAGAGTATCAAAATTCCCCAACACATATATATTTGATTGGAGTAAGAGCACAATTAAATATATATAATATATATATAATAATATAAAAATATATAAAAAAAAAATAATATATATATAACCCATATATATATATAATATAATTAATATATATACTATATAATAATAATATATAAATCTATATATATATATATATATTAATATTAAGAATATAATAAATATAATATCAAAATAAGTACTAATATTAAATACTATTGTACTTACTACCCTACTATATCTGACAACCCTGATATACCTAATATCACAATATAAACTAATTGTCAAAATCACTTAACATATTAAAATTTGTAAATAGTAGTAGTGAGCTAGGTGCTACAAATTCCATCCATGAGACTATTAGAACTTTGATGGTCTAAATATTTATAATAGCACTTGAATATGACTCTTTAAAACCTCTCATTTGTTAAATCTGTGTTTGATTACAACGTTAGTGCATTTCTTATAAAAAACTAAAATAAGAGCACAACAAATCTTCAGATTCAATCAGATAAACCATACTAATTTTTAGTCAGTATCTTCTAAATTTGCATAATTTAATCAGAGCACACATCTTGGACGGAACAAAACTTACGTCTATGTTGCAGGCATTACAATACTCGATGGACTATCAAAACAACAAAAGATAAATAATTAAATAACATTATAAAGAAATAAAATACGCTATGTAACAATATAATCTAATCGGCCCCACGCTCATAAGTTCTTCCTCTCATTATCGAACACGTTTATCATGGATCTTTCTGCTATGTCACAACACTATAATATCATAACACAATCCAATACTATACTACCCTAATAACATATAATATCAAACCTGGTGTTTAATCAAGCGCAGAAGTGAACTAGATTTAACTAACACTATAATTAATTATAAACACTACATCAAATACTCATATATCATGATATAGTATATGATATATTATATTATAATATATTATCTATATAAAATACTCTTTACATGTAATATCTTTAATTATATAGTAACTAACTATCCAATATAATGGGTAGGAATAATGCCTATATAAAAAATAGAAATATACCTATTACAGATAATAATACAATGTAATTTTTGTAACGATAGGTTAAAAATTAATATTAAATAATAATAAAATGATACATCTCCTTCTACACATTACTATCTAACAATAATGACCAACCTAAACATTATCCACCATAACATTCATCAACTACTAATTATTACTATCAGTACTATATAGGTTATAACTATAATACCTTCTTAAAAAAAAAAGCCAAAGAACCTATATTTACTCATGTACAGATTTTTGCATGCTAGCTGGTGAAAAAATATTTTGCCGCTTCAACCTGTCACAAGCTCACTATAATAATAAATAAAAATATCTCAATAATACTAGGAAATTAGCATACTCACTAGTACTAAGTTAACAGAATTATGATAGTGAAATAATACCTACTATTAATCAGTCAACAAAAGACTGTTAATATCAAAAAGAGGTGTGAAACAACAAACACAACAAAAAACCAGAATATTAAATATAATATAACAAAAATTTAGATTTTCTTCTCGTTCAAAAGTAAGGAGCACCACATTGCAAGCTTGATTTTTAGGGTATTTATCTCAGTAGATCAGCCTAAAATGCCTTTTTTTATATGTTACCTTTTTATAGCACGCTATTGGAATATAAATAGAACTGCAGAATAAAAGAATCGGTATCATATATATATAACCATATAATTTTTTTTTTACATTATCAAATATAATTTTCGTCTTACATTGCATTTTTAGCGTTATTAGCACATATTTGTAAGTCGATATGCATATTGAAATTAACAGAAACTCTTAAACTATAT
Source organism: Trachelipus rathkii (assembly GCA_015478945.1). Lineage (NCBI taxonomy): Eukaryota > Metazoa > Arthropoda > Malacostraca > Isopoda > Trachelipodidae > Trachelipus > Trachelipus rathkii. The sequence continues at coordinate 24,193 of JABUQX010103945.1, forward strand.
ATACTCAACTTCCCTCATATATATATATAATAAAAAGAACTACCTACTCACTCAGTATAATAATATAAATAATAGATCTAATAAAACAAATATTATACCAAAAACAAATAATAATAATGAAAAACATTAATATATAAATAAATAATAATAGTAAACAAAAATAACACCTAATACATATATATATATACTATATATATATATATATATATAAAACAAACACCACCCAAAATCAATATATACAAGTATCACAGTATTCAGGATACCCAAATATTCTATCCAGAAAATATCAACAATAAACAACAAAAACAACATAGTACAAAAATATCAGAAAATACAACAACCAATACTACTACTACAACTATACAAATACAAATACATGATATAAAATAAAAAAATAATTAAATATAAAGTTAACAACAACATATAACAATATACACACTACATAATAATTAATAAAAAAATAAACAAAAAAATTCCATAATGATAGAAAAATAAAATATATACCTAACAGCCAAACTAAAATAACTCAAAATATTATAATTATCGGCTAAGACTAGGAATTTGAAAATCCCTAAACTTCTTCCTAAAGTCACATAGAGAACAACAAAAGTTGAACTACAGGAGATTAAATTTTTATAGTGTCGCCTTGCAAATAAGCTCAAATATAATATTATAGTATCAATATATTGTTTTATTTATAGATAGTCCTATATAGTTGTTTTAAATATCAAAATATATATACCATTGAAATTTATTAATTAGTTATAAACCGATAATTTATTACTCTAAAATTAACCGTCGTTTAATTAGATATTAATAGATTATTTAAACTAGAGTCAAAACTTTACCGACTGGGTTATTAAATATTCCTATTTACGTCTAGCTAAGTTATGTTAATACATGAAATCTTTGTTTTGTAGTATGTTGCTTGGAGGTTTTTTAATAACTGAAGATGGTCTTGTAATACTTATAAGAACGTCAATTTAAAATACGCGGATATAGTCTAGCTTAATATCAATCCGATTTACGCTATATTTGTGGTAATATCTATTATTACAGATATTAAATAGCTTTATAAAATTTTATTTATAATTTATTCTAATGTTGTAATTTTATATTTAATAGACAATTACCAGTATAAATCAAACAGAGTAGAACAAGCCGACTGATATCTTGTTATTGCTTCAATTTTCGGCCTTATACTCACAGGAATTATAATTGTCAGTGCTTTTCCATTATTGTGGCATACCGCCCGATATAAAGAATAAGTAAGCATTTCTATACACACACGCACACGTTAGGTTTTATAGGCATTCAACAACAAAATTCTCGTTTGTTCTAGTTATCCCACAATATAAGTAATTATACTATTTTTTTTTATGCTATATATATAAAATTTTTTTTTTTATTTAATAGAATTTGTAAAGTTTTACCTCAATATTAAATGTTTCTCTTACAATATTAATCCATAAATAACTCAAGTATGTCATTTTTAGTCGAATTTACTCACGTGTGCTAGTCACGAATTGCATATCATTACCACCCCAACCGCAATATATATCTCCACAGCGATGACTATCGGCCAATACACTATATTAAATTGATCAATCGTCCTAAATTAGTCCAGTAAGCTCAGTATGCGCATCAAAAAATATCATGTGTATTAATATAATAATAATAATTATATGTATATTGAAATGTTAAGATAAAATGTTATTTCTCAATTTTAACTAATCGCCAAAAAAAACGACAAACAAATTTCATTAAATGTTTACAGTTTCAACACAGCATATATAATGATCAGATCGTCAGACTAACATTAATAGCAATATAATTATTTTTCTATAAACAATATTTCCCTTTGCGAAAAAAAATACGTTGTAATTAGGGTACATCACTATGACCGTCGGCCAACCAAGTTTGATGAAACCCAGAGTTATCATTAAGGTTGTAATTTTGTTTTAACAAATATTAAATATTAGTTACTTTTACTAAGATACAAGTCATATGAGAACGCCAAAACTCACTGTATTTTCAAAAAAATGAAAATTCTCTAAATATCATTAAACAGGCTACTCCCGATCTCACTACTCATAAATACTTAATATCGTCCAGAACCAGAACCAAGACCTTATGGGAACCGGTAGAAATCATTATATATTTGCAACAAAAAAGAAATGTCAGAGATACCTAGTGTTAGAGCAAACATCAGCAAAGTTTCCCCTCATGGGGCTCATGTACTCCTATAAGGCTTATGGTCAGAACTAAACAATCTAACGTCATCAACGACAAGAAATGCATGGTTCAGGTACATAAAACACAAAAAATTACACTCAACTAATAATTGCTAAATAAAACAATTAGTTATTTAATGCATTTTCTCATTGAGCTTAGAAAGAAATAAAGTTCAATCACTCTCACCAATTCTCCGAAATTAGGAAAGTAGTCGCGACAATTCCATTGGATGAATTTCGATATGTTGCAAACTCAAGGGAAAGATCAATCAACGGATTTATCCGTAACAATGGTTTTGATGTGTTTTGTGTCTTCAGTTTTATCAGCAGTCGAGACGGACGAGTCCGCCAGGGGGAATCTCACCACCATTAGGAGCATCATCTCCAAAAATGCCAGCTAGATTCTCCCCCACATCTATTTTCGATCTTGTCAGAGGGATGTCAATGGATGGCATAAGCTGGGCAGAAACTTTAGTGTGTGAGGACTGGAATTTTTTCCCCATTGGCGTCAGCGGAGAGTGGAGATTCCGATGCCAATATAGGTAAAGTGCGGGAAGCATAAGGATGATATAAATCCCGATCGACAACGGCAATAGGGAAATCGGAGCAAGTGAGTCCTATAGAAGCCAGTATCTTGTCCTGGCTTGGTGGGTTCTTCGAAGAGGCAGGATTGAAAAAGGAAAGCATTGAAACGTCAACTTGATGTGTACCCTCCCTTTCGACGTCATTAGAGCTGTTTTGGTCTCTTTCATGAATTTTCGGAGTGACCTCTGACTCAGGAAAGGGACTTTCTGTAACGGTTCCCCTAATTCTCCCCTCCATCTCCTCTGGTCAAGACATGAGGGTTCAGTAGAGTGGGTTCAGAATTGATCGAGTCAATCGAGATATTCATCAGAGTGTCAGGAGATAATTCGAGGTCACTCGAGCACAGTTGTGTGGGTCCTGTACAGTAGCGGTCTCCTCAACTCGCCGAGATTTGCCAGACAAGATATGTGAGGTAGATGAAGACCCATGTGAGAAGATTCACCGGAGGGCCCCAAGGGGCTGTGATGGGAAAAAAGGGAGGATATCCTCTTTTTCAAGAGGGAGTACTTACAAAGTACTTAAAGGGAGTGACGGGTGGGAATAAAAAAAAAAGATAGAAACTGTGATGAAAGAAGAGGATTGAAAGATATAGACTATGAAAAACGAGGAAATAGAAAAATGATTAAAATATTTCCTATGTGACAAATGCACATACTAGTGTTGGGGCCGAAGGGAAGCACGAAATCCCCAAAAGTATTAATTCTTGTCACTATTCTATGCTTCAGGTTATTCACCAAGAGTATAACACCGCAGCAAGAATCAATATCCCTTGCGGGTTATTATTATTAATATAATTTCTGATTTACGTTAAAATTCAATAGAATTAACTTTTTTATTTTTATTTAATTAAAATCAAATTCAGAATTTATTATTATTATTATATACAATATATCGAGGGTCATTTCTCGTGAATATTATCACAAACATCACTCATCAAAGGAGACCGATCCTTTTATATTACTGAATTATTAATTCATTTACCGATTTTG
>JABUQX010103946.1:0-7500 GCA_015478945.1 Trachelipus rathkii
AACGGCCCCCAAGAAATCATTATATCATTATTAAAAATTCTTTATGAGGTTAAAGAAATCCCAGAATACAGAAACTAGCTTTAATGGGTGTTCATCATAGCTACATATAGCTACATGATATAAATGGAGGAATTTTTTTATAACATATATATATATATATATATATATATATATATATATAATATTATTAATATAACCTCTCTTAACTGTCAATTCTCTACAAAACTTGATAGTAGGACCACATGGTTGTAAGGCCTAATAGCAGAATTTTTAACCTTTATTAAAGACATTATAAACACTAGTAAACTGAGTAACTTAGAATATGAATGCTATTTATTATATGTGATTTTATTTTTTTATTAATTTATAATATAAAGCTTTTACTATTAAGGAGACTAAGACTAAAATTGTATAAATTACAGATACCAGGAGAGAGTTGTGCGACTAATCTCATAGTTGGGCAATATTTAGTATAAACATATCTTTTACCATATAGAGTCATAATATAATTTCTCATACACGACACCAGTTGAAGGAAACATCACCATTTATATCTTACCTACCTTCTTTCATGTCTTCTCTCTCCATGCTCCATACTCCTCACTCACCTCACAACTTACAAATACATAAATCTCACTCCTCACTCGCAATCAACATCTCTGCCATTCGTCTTCTCTCATTTCTTCAATTTTTAAGGGCAGCTAACTGTTTATGTTACCATGTACATTATTCTATATTCTATTATCTTATTCATTATTTCCTTACTTGACGATTTAATTTTACCCAAACATTCTTCAGTATTGTTTAGTTAATCAGCAAAATAATCTGCAAAAATTGACGATGATGATTGAGAAAAATATGTCAATTTTGTAGATGATGATTAATCGTCCCATCATATATATAATATATATATATCATTATACTATCACACTCTATCTATTTTACTTCATATTATATACTATATATTCATCTATCTCTATCTACCTCTCTCTCTATACATCACTATATATAATAGAACACGTAAATTATAAATCAGTAAAATTATTAACCATTGTAAGAAATCGAGAATAATACATTTAATGACTATAAACCTTTACTAATACTACCACTTAAAATTTAGCTTATTATATATACACACTTAATAGATATTTTAATATATATTATAGTTGACTCACTTATATATTTATATAATATAGGTAAATCAATATATTTGTTATATTTATAATATATTTATACTTATTCATCTATTCGAAAATATATAGAACCTAATATAATATACTATATATATATATATATATATCCCGCCTCCATCTATTTAGCAATTCGAACCAAGAATTGAGATTACTTTGGCTTTATATAATATATAGTATATATAATATAATAATAATATATATAAATATATGTATATATAATATATATATATTATATATTATATATATATTAATATATATATATATATATATATATATATATATATTATATATATATATATATATAATTTATATTAATATATATATATATATATATTATATTATATAATATATATATATAATATATATATATATATATAATATATATATATAATATATAAATATATATATATATATATATATATATAATATGTCGTTTTAATATGTCAACTATACTTATTTCATAATTTCCGTCGTTTAAAGGGTGGAGTATGTGCCTATGTAACATAAACACTCCTGTAATACGTCTCGCAAATCTCGAATCCTCCTAATTTCGATTGTTCTATGCTAACTCTTTCTCCCTTCCTACTACAATAATCTTGTGGCTTCTGCTAACTGCTCTCCTACAGAACAGATTTTCAGGCCTTTTTTGATTACTTACTACTTCTCACGAGACGGTTATATCTTCCATCCAAAAACTGAGGTCCTCTATTTAGGGGTATTTCAATGTACATAACAATGAATGGTTGGGGTCCTCTCATAGATTTAGGTGGGGAGAGGCCGAATCATTAGCATTCTCAACGATCTGGAGCAAATAATTAAAGAACCCACAAACATTCCGGATCGTCCTAACCCATTCTTGAAATCACACTTGACCTATGTTTCAACACTAGCCTTCTCTCTTAAAATACACCACTTTTCGCTCCTATAGGTAAATCTGACCACAACCTTATATCTCTTAATTTTAATACTTTCTCTCCAACAGCTCCATCCTGCCCTAGCGTTTTTTTTTTTTTTTTTTTTTTTCTGGCACTTGATCGGGCCGATTGGGGGGCCTTGCGTTGCTTCTACGCTAACTATAATTGGAATGACTGCTTTGTCTCTGGATGACGCTTCGACTTCTGCCGATAATGTGGGAGAGCTGTAATCGTTGAATGGATGAGCAGTGTTCTTCCGTTCTTCAACTAAATCTTTCTGTCCTCATAATCCATGGTTCGAATCGTGCTTGTTCTCCTGGCCATTCAGTGCTAGAGACAGTGCGTCGGGAGTGGAAAAATTCCCTCGTTCTTCCTAATTCACTCTTGCTAAATTTCATTCTGCTAGAAATCGTTGCAAGGGATACTCTTCGACGAGCTAAGCGAGCTTTTCATCAAAAAAAGTGCGCTAACATTCCTTGGTTCTCCTACTGACAAATCTTTTCTGGCCTCTGCCAAAAACATCTCTAACGCAACTTCTGTAAATCTGTCTTCCTCCTCTTATTCGCTCTGATGGTTCGCTTTGCTATTCTTCAACTGAGAAGGCCAATCTCTTCGGGGTTTCCTATTTTCCTCTAACTCAACCCTGGACGATTCTGGCATTCCTCATTCTCCTCCTTCTCCTCTCAGGTGTCCTATGCTTTGCCTGTGATACATTCGATCTGGGTCATGGGCTCCTGAAATTTATGAACGTTAGGAAGGCGGGTGGCCGGATGGGGCATTCCTCCCCGAGTTTTTGACGGGAGTGTGCTTCCGGCTGGACCCCGCCTCTCGTTCAACATATTCTCTATTGTCTCATACTAACACTTTTCCCTCAGTGTTGGAAAGCACGCACATGTCCAACCGATTCCCGAAAAAAGATAGCCGCTCTGATCTTCTACTAATCGCCCTATAGCTCTCACTTGTGATCTATCTAAAGATCTTTGAAACCCTTCTCAACTCTCATTTCTTAGATCATCTGGAACTCTCAATTCACTTCTTTCCGATCGCCAGGAATCCGCTTTCGGCGTTCGAGGTCTACTGCGATAATACTTTCCTATTACTGATTTAATGGTTTCCGCCCTTAAGGAACTACGGGGAGAGCTGCGTGGTGCTGCTTACATACCAAAGCATTTGACCGGTATGGCACGCGTCACTGCTCTCGCAAGCTCCCTCCCTTTGGGTTCCTCCTTCACTTTGCTTACCTTATGTATAGTTTTCTCGCCAAACCCGCCTCTAACTGGTCGGCTGTTGTTACGAAGGGGCGACTCCTTCTTTCTTTTTCTGTTAATTGTGTGTTCCTCAGGGTTCTGTCCTTATCTCCATCCTTTATTCTTAACTTTCATTAAACGATCTTCTCACCTGCAACATCTACTCTATCCACCGTATGCCGATGACTCCGACCCTTTCATTCCTTCAACTCATTTCAATTCTGCTCCCTCTTTCTTCTAGAATTTCCTCTCGTCTTAATCCTTTCCGATTCTATTCTCGCTGATCTGGATAGGATTTCCGAGTGGGGTCGTCTCAACCTGTGAAATTTTTCTTTAAAAAACTCAACTTCTACAAATCTCCCTCTCTAAAACACCTTCCAATTTCCTATCTCTTTCGACGGTTCTCTCGTCTCTCCCTGTTGACAAAATAATATCCTTAGCCTTAACATAAAAAAAAATGTCTTGGAACCTCACATCACAATGGTTGCTAGGGGGCGGCCTCAAAGAAACTGTGGGTTCTGTTTAGAGTGCGAGACTTTTTTTCCTCTTCTCTATGTTGTTTCAGCTATACAAGGGCCTCGTCCGCCCATGTATGGAGTACTGCTCTCCAATACATCTGGGGGGCACGGTTTCACCCGGCCTTTGGACAGGGTCGAGTCAAAGGCCAAAAGACTTATAAACTGTTTCGTACTTTCCACTTCACTTGACCCTCTATTTTTGCGGTGCGATGTGGTGCTTTATCTCTTTTCTATAGTCGCAGCCGCAGGTGCTCGAGGGAACTTGTCACTCGCGGTACCTCCACCTTTACGACGTCCTCGTAGCACATAGGGGTGCTGCGTCTGCGCATGAGTTTGTGTGGATATTGGTAATCCATGGCTAGTTCGCTGCGGTGCCTCCTTCTTTCCAGCCACTTCTGTTCTTGTGAATTCTCTTCCATCTTCCTGTGTTCCTGCTGAATTTAATCACCCTCACTCAAAAGCCCTGCGTCTGTGCTCATCTGCGTAATTTGCGTTAGTTGTGTATTCTGAGGCGTGAAACATCCCCTCCTTGAATAGGGCCCTCGCCCGTGAGTGGTGGTGACAACTGTAAATATAATATTATATATAATATATATATATATATATATATATATAATATATATATATATAGTATATATATATATATATATATATATATATATATTGAATGAATAACATACATTGTTTCCTTTTTGCAGGATGCGGGTCTGGGACCCACTCTTATACACTCATCCCAGCCATCTAATTTGCCAACATCCGCCCTTTGAAGAATGAAAGCGCTTTTATTAATTTATAGAGCTAAAGTTGATAGTAATAAACAGTAGTTGAAATAAATTAATGGAAGATTATACTTCAAATGCGAAAAATTTTCAACTCTTCCGGCATTTAATATGCTGCGTTTTCTAACATTGATGAGACCGGCACCACTAATGAGACTTTCACTGGCAACACTTGATGGCTGCCAAGAAGGGTTAATCCTTACTAACTGTGAAGGATTAAAATGCGTTTTTACATGCATCCTACACCATATAAGTGGATTTTCGTCAAGAGAAATGCGTTTCTCTATGACGCACACTTGTCGACGATATATTTTTGCCTGCTAAGACATCTGATCATCTTCATCTTGAATGTCATTCATGATGTTGGTGACAATGGCGCTTGCGGATGATTACGAAGCAACGTGTGCTGCTCTATGCTTTTCTTGAGCTATTTCAAATTTCTATTTTTAAATTTCTTCACCTTTTCTGCTTACATTGACTTTAACGCTTTCCTTGTGAAACTAAGAAGTCAAATTTTTTGCTTTGCATCTAACGTCCAAAAACTTAGCTGTACAATATAAGAGGTATTCTCTGTGAAATTAAATCTTTTGTTAATATCCCTCAGTATCTTGGATCTTATCATTTTATCACTTGACTGTCATTGTCTGAAGATATACTAATACTCTCTTCATGGTGATTAAAAGAGGAATGATGCCCGCTATTGATAACGAGTTTTTGTGATTATCTTGGTAATATCCTTAAAAGATTGGAGTACAATGATACAGTTGGCTAGATTAGAATTGCCATGGGATGTTAAGACATTTATTCTATCATAGATAGGGAGTTTCATGAAGTTCTTGTATTCATATCATCATTTGGAGAGTGTTGTTTTTAGCGCGTGGCAATGTCATATACTAATAAAAGTTATCGAACATTAATTATATAGTCTGTATTTTCCTTAGTTGTTCTAAGGCTATGGTAGAATGACTGATGTGTGCGGCAATTGGCCTACATTTTCAGAGAACTTCACTGACTGATACTTGAGGGATGTCAAGCCATTTTTAATGGTTATGTACAGTTGATGACCGACGCAGCTTTCGTTATTCACTCCAGAAAGAAACAGCTTTATTTATATTGGCGTTAGCATCTCTCATGACACAGTGAGAATCATCTGGAGATAGGTTAAATTCGATAACATTCCATTTAATGTCACCGACATTTTCACCCGTATAACGTTCAGTTCTCAACAAAAATATTTGGATTTCAAATTTCTTGATCTCATACATCTATACTTAAACGTACAAGTCTATCACTATACTAAAGTCACTAAATTGTCAAGAATTCGAGTGTGACTTATTCGAGTGTGACTTCGAATGATACTACCCGTGAAATCAAGTTATTATTAGTCAACTCAGATCTTGGTCAACTTATCATAAAATTCATTAAATTTGATAACAAGCAACAACGGACCGGTTTTTATTCGCTTTATTTTTTACATTTACATTCGTATGTGTCCGAGAGTGAATGTTAATGCGAATGTTAATGATATATATTTTTTCTAATATTTTTTTTAAATTCACGAATGCTGTGAATGCGAATACGGTTGCGAGGCAGATATTTTTTTTAATATTCGCGTAAAGGAATATTGTTATATAGACGAATCTTCGCTCCAGCACACATATATATTATTTTAGTTGTCACCACCACTCACGGGCAGAGCCCTATTCTAGGAGGGGGTGTTGTACGCCTCAGAAGTTAACAGCTAACTGCGAATGTATATAGGATATAAAATAGGAATATATAAAGGAATGCAATAATAATCTTCCTTAGCTGCTAATCAAAAAATTATATATTATATATATATATATATATATATATTATATATATATTATATAATGAATATCTATATATATATATATTATATATATATATAATATATAGATATAATATATATATATATAATATAATATATATATATTAGTATAAATATATATATAATTAATATATATTTTATATTACTATATATATATTATATATATATATATAAGATATCATATAAATATATATATATTATATATATATATATATATATATATATTATATTTGAGAGTGAGGGAGATTAATCAGCAGAAACACAGAAGCTGGGAAGAGAATTCCAAAGAACAGAGGTGACAGGAAAGAGAAGCACCGCAGCTAACTAGCCTGGAATTACGCAATATCAACAAAAATCATGCGCGACACGGACCCTTTGAGCTACGACGGGGCGTCGGTAAATGTGTGGTAACCTGGAGTTACAAGTTCTTCTCGAGCATTCTGCCGCTGCGGTACCTATAAAAAGAGATAAAGCACCACACGCGGCAAAGATAGAGGGTCAAATGAAGTGGAAAGTACGAGAACAGTTTATAAGTTTTTTGGCTTTGACTCGACTGCCTGTCCAAAAGCCGGGGTAACCAGAGCCCCCCCGCCCAAGATATGAGAGCAGTAGCTCCATACAAGGCGGATGAGGCCCTTTTATAGCTGGAGTATGAGAAGAGGAAAAAGAGTCGTCGCATGTCCAACAGAATTCTCAGTTTCTTTGAGGCCGCCTAAGCAACAGTTGTGGATGTGAGGTTTCCCAAGCTTTTTGTTAATGTTTAAGGCAAAGGATGTTTAATATTGTCAACAGGAGAGCGAGAGAACCGTCAAAGAGATAGGAAAGTTGGAAGGTGTTTAGAGAGGGAGATTTGTAGAAGAAATGTTTTCAAAGATAATTTCACAAGGTTGGTGACCCCACTGGGAAATCCCATCCAAATCTGCAAGAATAGAATCGGAAAGATTAAGATGAGAGGCAATTCGAGAAGTAAAAAAAAGAGCAGAATTGAAAATGATTG
>JABUQX010103946.1:12500-19103 GCA_015478945.1 Trachelipus rathkii
GGACCACGGTGGAGAGCGAGGTATCAAAAAGAATTTAAGAGCTAGTGGGAGCATCGAGATCTTTACTCGCTAAAGTAACTATGTACGTATTGCGGTTTACCGGGCATTAGTGTATACCGCAAACAACTCAATACACTTTAAACACACACAACAAGCCAACACATACAACAGCAAAGGTCTCATCAAATCTACACAATTCAGGCTTGCATCGTCTCATGCTTCTCGAGGCTGCATGGATAAAAGCGCGTACTAGGAAATGCGAATCCATGCCTTACGTGGCAAAGCATTTCTGAGCTACTGTCGCTGTACAGCAGGGCTTGTCTGAGGCCTAATATTTCCTGCACCTTCCGATACTTGGTCAAGAACCATAACAAATGCTTTCCCTGATCAATTAACCTCAGGATTAGAGGGCTATGTGGGTAGATAATATATATATATATAATATAATTATATATAGATATATATAATATAATATATATATATTATATAGTATATATATATAATATTAGTATATATATTATGGGAATTTTATTGTGTTTGCAAAATTGGCTATCAAATTATCTATTAATTGCATTTTATTCAAGGTAAGGATTGTGCGTGCATGCAAACCATTTTTATTCATCAACATCAAAGGTGTATAAGTACAAAATTACTGACTCCTCTTGATTTATCGTGGCTCTAACACTTTGCGGCGGGATCTTTTGTATCGAGCATACCCGTTAGAGAGTCTTTGCGTTTTGCATTTGTTTATTTGTTTGTTATCTCTTTTAACGGAACTAATGTATACGTATGACACGAACATTATAAGTTTGACAAATTTCGTATAACCTTCGCAAGAATCTTGGACGTAGGGTCAATTGACCAATATTTTTAGTCATCAAATAATGGCACGGAGCACTGAGTAAGAATTTAATGTGCTAGGCAAGCCTCTCATCATATATGCATTTATGCTCAGAAGCAATTGCAGTTAGTGGTCGGTTTCACATAAATAGTACTACATGCCTGTATGGCTATAAATAAATAAAGAATAAATTTAAAAAAAAAACACACACACCACAAAAAAAAAAAAAAACATCTACGTTCACACACTCAATAGGCTTTCGTATAGGTATAGGAATATTTACAAATATACGCGAGCTAAGAATTAAATCCTTATTTCATATTATTAACATTTAAAAAAAAAACAAAGATTATGTTAATTATTGAATGAACACTACAGAAGCATGTTTTTTATGCAATAATTCTATAACACGTATATTAAAATGTTAGGTTCCGCATATCGAAACAAATATACTTTTGAATTTGCATTCTGCCAAAGTATTTGACGAAATGGTCACATAATGTGTGTACGTGGAGTTGAGTGGGTTTGTGCCATCTTCACAATCTTTTTTCCATCGCTTGTGGAAAGATGTCACATTTGGGCAAAATCAGCAAACATGAATCAAGCTTTTCATCTTAATTGACATACACACTCATGGGTGGTTTTTGGCAGCGGGTATATAAATAAGGTGTGGAATGATGAAAATAAATTTGCGAAAAAATGTTTTCCTCTTTTATTTACCTCGAAGTTATTCATTATATTTAATATAAAATCGAATTATTTCAGTTTAGGAAAATATTATTGTATAATATATATAAATTTGTATAAAAATATTTGAAAGAATAAAAAAGAATTTGTATAAAAAGCATGTTTCCTAAAAGCTAATACAAACTCGTCGTTGAGTTGAACGAGAGGTGTATTAGTAAAAAAAATATATACTATAATATATATATTATATAATCGGACATTATATATATTATAACCATAATATATTTATTATATCTATACACTAATCAAATAAACATTTTTAGTTAAAATGACGTATACAACTATATACTAGAGTAGGATAATAGTAAAGTAGAGAATGTTTGATTGACTACGGCACCTAAAAAATATACTAATATATCATAATAATATATTATATAGTATATATATATATATATATATATATATAGTATAATATTTAATAAAGAAATATATGAAGTATTATATGGGCTTTTGAGCCAGTTTTGGTGATGTAAAAAAAAGAACAAAATTCACATACAAATTTTCTTACACATATTTTTATACAACTTTAAATATATGAATCTATCGGAATTAAAATTTAATAGGTAAAATGATTTTAACTTTCTTTTTTTTATTTATATTATTATTAATTATTATTATTATATTATTATATTATTATTATTATATATCATTATTATATATTATTTATTATTATTATTATATTATATTATTATTATTATTTTTATATTATTTATAAATTATTATTATTATTATTATTATTATTATTATTATTTTTATTATTATTATTATTATTATTATTATTATTATTATTATTATTATTATTATTATTATTATTATTATTATATAAAGTTAATTTTAAACATTAACTTAATTTATCACAACATATATCAGCTTATTATTATTTTATATATTATTATAGTTTATTATTATTATTAATCATTATTATTATTATTATTAATTAATATTATTATTATTATTATTATTATTAATTTTTATTATTATTATTTAGCTTACCATTTATCTATAACACCTTCAAATATTCTTTTCACTTTTCCTTTATATTTCTCCGGTTGCCAAAGGCGGAGCATTCCAAAATCCCCCGAGGTGGGGGAGAAAAGAATCCAAACAGAGCAAAAGGAACATGCCCCCCCGCTCGATACATGGCTTTTAAAAAGTGTGCAGCAAGTCAAAGTTCTTTAGATAAAATAGGAATGAAAGATGTGTGTTCAAGACTTCAATAAGATGTACGTGTACGATTGAAGAAAGTAGTTAAGTTTCGGGTCATAGAATTGGGAAGATAAACTAATAATCAATAATATAATAATAATATAATAATAATAATAATAATATTAATAAAATAATATAATAATAATAATAATAATAATAATAATAATTAAGATACATTATACATAATAATGATAATAATAATAATAATAATAAAATAATAATAATAATAATAATATAATATAAAATAATAATAATAATAATAATAATAAAGAATAATAATAATAATAATAATAATAATAATAATAATAAATATAATAATAATATAATAATATAATATAAATAATAATAATATAATAATAATAATAATAAATAATAATAATAATAAATGAATAATAATAAATAATAATAATAATAATAATAATAATAATAATAATAATAATAATAATAATAATAATAATAATAATAATAATAATAATAATAATAATAATAATAATAAATAATAATTAAAATAATAATAACAATAATAATAAATAATAATAATAATAATATAATAATAATAATAATAAATAATAATAATTAATAATAAATAATTTAATAATTAATAATAATAATTCAATAATATATAAAATAATGAATAATAATAATAATAATATAATTGTATAAAGATTTTACTCTCATAACAAAAATATTTACTCAGGTTGAAAATTACATTATTAAGCTTAATATATAGCTAAAAGCGATAATCATATATAAAAGTGATAATACATACAATAATATAATATTCAATGATATATTATCTCTGAAATGTGGCAACTAATTGCAACCTGGTTTGTTTCATTTGAGCCCCAAACATAATGAAAGTTTATTAAAAATTAGGCAAATGGATTTAAAAATTACAATTAATAAATAATGCTTCTGAATAAATTATAATGCAGCATTAGTACTTATAGTAACAATAATAATTACAATAGCTAAAATACTGACAATAGTAGTAATAGTAATGAGTGTAAAATAACTATTCTAGGAATAGTGATATTCTCAAACTAATTAAAAATAATAAAAATAATAATAATAAAAAATAATTATTATAGATATTTAATTAGTTTTAAAAGATTAAAAATAAAACAGTTTTTAACTAGATTTATGTAATATAATAAAATAATAATAATAATAATAATAATAATAATAATAATAATAATAATAATAATAATAATAATAATAATAATAATAATAATAATAATAATAATAATAATTTAAAATATAATAATAATAATAATAATAAAATAATAATAATAATTAATAAATAATCAATATAATAATATATAATAATAATAATAATAATAACATAATAATAATCATAATAATAATACTATAATATAATAATGTAATAATAATAATAATAATGATAATAATAATAATAATAATAATAATAAAATATAATAATAATAATAATATATAATAATAATAATAATAATATAATAATAATAATAATAATAATAATAAATAATAATAAATAATAATAATAATAATAATAATATAAAATAATAATAAATAATAATAAATAATAAGAATAATAAGAATATTTAGTAATAATAATCTATAGTAGCAAATGTAATATTAAAAATTACACATATACAAAAATTAACTTCATTTTGTATTGTTGTGAAACACACTTGTTTTGTATTTTTGTAGAATGCTGATTCCGAAATAGTTTAGATTTTTGCGGGAACCAAGGATTTCGAGAATTTGCCCTTTATTAATTTAGCTTTTTATTATTTATTACTAACTTTGTAGTTGAAGTGCAAAAAATTAACGACCTCAAGCTTTTTTTAAATGCATAATGTTTATTCATTAAGTTAAATTCAATGAAAAACATTTTATATAAATAAAATTGTAAACAGATGCACTTTTACAAGTTATTTTTTTACAATATTACAATTTTTTACTGGTTTGTAGAATTGAACAAAATTTTATGGAAACCTTTTTGCTGAGTAACATTCAATTAACAACATTTGTATTATATATATATATATATATATATTATATATAATTATATATATATAATATTATTATATATATATATACTATATATATATATTATATATATATATATTTATAATGTATAGTGTAGTATATATATCTATATATATTATAATATATAATTATATATATATAATTATATATATATAATAATATAATATATATTATATATATATATATATATATATATCATACATATAGTATATATATATATATATATGATTATATTATATATATATATATATATATTATATATAATATATTATATATTATATATATATATATATATACTATATTATATATATATATTATATATATATATATATATATATATAATATTATATAATATATAAAATATATATTATATATAATTATATATATATATATATATATACATTATATATATTTTTATAATATATATATAATATATAAATATATATATTTATTGTAAATACGGTTTCAACTTTTGCAATTTAAATTTTTTACAATTTTTACAATTTTTTTTTATTTTTAAATTTTTACACATTTATGTAAATCGCAACAGCTCTTGAATTTACGTTTGCAAATGTCTGCGGGATTCCCCTAAAATGAGTCCCCGACAGTAGTCGCCAGCATAAGTCGATTCCCATCTACTTGATATCTCTTTCATCTTTCGCTATGTTCATGTGAAACATCTCCCCGTGTTCATCGCTGACGGGGCTAAATTTGCAGGGAAGAAAGTCGAGGGTGAGAGTGAAGAATGATTTAAGGGACATTTGCAGGTTGAGGGCCTTTTGTAGCCTGACAGTAAAGTGTCCAACCATGGTCTTTAATGTGGTCTTCTGTGAAGAACCCAATGAAAAGTTTTGACTGCATCTTGACATGCAGACCAGGCAGCTAATTCTGTTCTGTTGAGACATTCAGCAAATTTTTCATCTTTCAGCAGATCTCGAATTTGAGGACCAGCAACAATCCCTTCGTTAATTTTAGAATATCACTAGTTGAGGGAAGATTTGCATAATATGTATTGAATCCTTTGTCCTTCTTGTCCTACTTTTAACAAAATTCCTTGATATAGTCCGAAGTTTTATGTGAAGTAGGAGGTAAAGTACACTCTTAGGCTCAAATAGCTGTTTTTCTTAATATTTTTCTTTTCTCCCGGTGATGAAATGTCACGAGGTGGCAAACCTTTCTTATTAATGTTATCCTTATTTCCGGCTGTCCGCATTCACACAGAAAGCATTTATACTTTGTATAACCAGTTGCAAGCCTAACATAAGTCCAATAACTTTAAAATCACCGTACAAATTTTCCAATTGTATTGTTTCCCATACTGAAGTTTATCCAAAAGTAAAATCATGCTTGTCATATGATTTCCTTCATTGTAACTGCATGTGGCGTATGGAAACAGATGGGTGATTGTTACCAAGTGTTGGTAGTAAGCTTTAAACTTAATGAGATGCTTCGTGGCCAAGGGCTTTGCTTCAATCCTTCAATTGTTTGCTGCTAGTAACTAAGTGATTCAGTCATTTCAAAATATTGCAGGAAGTTCTTATGACGATTACGAAAATAGGTAACATGAGTACCTGAAGCCAATAAAAAGCACGATTGTATGATAATACATTTAACGAAAACAAACAATGGTATGAATAACACGTCTTTCACGTAGATTGCTTCAAACCGTACTGAGGTGGCTGCTTCAACGGATTTAATCGGTGAGTCCCACTATACCGAAGCAACACCTTGCGGCGGCCTACATTCCCTGTTTTGAAAACTACGGTCTGATACAA
>JABUQX010103947.1:0-15000 GCA_015478945.1 Trachelipus rathkii
ACACATTAACAAGCGTATTCGGTAAGAAAAATATAAAAAAATATGTAGAATTAGTACGCAAATAATACAAAGAGTTCACAAAGGAATGACTTTGAACGCCCCAAAAACACTGGGTAATGTATGTGAACCTTTCCTACCCTGTTAAACGAACAGTTGTGTCAGTCGGCATTTTAGCCCATTACTAGTTAGAGTGTTGTCAGCCAAAAACGTCTTTCAGAGTACTTGATCATTAGTCCTTCATTAAACATCCTATTCGTAAAACACAAAGATTGGCACTCAAATTTTGCATTTCTTTTTTGGAATTTGTATATACCCAGATAGCATAAGGTATGTGGTAATATGATATCTTTAGAGCTCTTATAAAAAATGTCTTGAGTTGATGCTTAACTGTTTTAAAAAGATTAAAAAGATTATTACCTATGAGAGAATTTTTTTTTTTATTTAACATACATGAAATTTGTTTATCTACTTATAAAACATCTGTAATATATAATATATATCTAGTACAGCTATATATAGGGTAACTGAGGGTATGATATGACGAGTATATGAGTGAGCATATGATATATATTATATATATATATAATATATATAATATATATATAATATATTTATATATATATATATAGTATATATAATATCATATATATAGTTGGAATAGTGTATTGCACACTTAATATAATTATTATATATATATATATATATATATTTTACCTGAATTCAAGAAATGGCTGGCCAGTATTGAATCTAGAATATCTAATAGAGTGTGTATTCAATAGGGCCAAATAAATTTTTTTTTTTTGATATCAGTATTATTTCTTTGATTTTAATTAATTTGTTCCAGAAACCAATGTCCGATGCTAAGAGAAAACCCTCTGGAGCGGAATTTTAGAAAGGCGGTAGATTGACATAGCAAGCTACATGCTTCCCCAAAAAAAAGCAGTCCGGATGCGACTGTCAGAACTTGCTTGAAAGACGGTAGTTTTCACAAGCCAACGCTCCGACAAGCCCGACCAACCATTTGAACAACGCCTAGCAGCCTAGATATGACCTTAGTTCCGCGTATCGGGTATCGCCCATTGAGCGCAAAACACTGTCAAGCATGAACTGGAGTTGGGTAAGTCATCTCGAAACGAAGGTTTGGCGAAAAGTAATGATCAGGTTCCCGGCAGTTCCAAAAATCAAACATTCGCACGTTGATGCCGACCGTCAGAGATGAACATTTAGAAAAGGGCTACTCGTCCCAAACGAGCTATATCTTCTAGGACCCCCAGGAATCCTATGCCGAAGAATCAATCGCTTGCCAAGGCAGATAGAGTTCTTTATTTTGTCTAAGTGGGTTCCCCACGCCTCGCATTCCCTTTCCTGATGTGAAAGATTTGAATTTTCCTTTTTTTGGAAAATAAATCATTCACAGGACTTAGGAAGATTCTCACCAAAACATTACAAGAAAAGTCTTAGAAATGGAGAAGAGCGTTTTTCACAGAGATATGGATGTGTTGATTAGTATTTCCCTGTAGATTTTTTGTCAAAACTACTTGGGGCTTTGTGACGTTATAGGTTTATTGCTCCATCGTCAAAGGGAGAGTCTTTTCTCTACCGTGGCTTGGCTTCCATCTATATAGGCTGTGACCTAAGAGACCGTCTTGGCGGGCATCTCGGATTTTAAATGGACTAGAATTTACAGTTAGGGGACTGCTCCTTTATGCAACATCATCGTAAAATGGAAACTACTTCCCGGAGTCTAGAGTTTGAACTTCTGCGATAAAACTCACAGTCTCAGGCGTTTGAAGTTAGAAAGCAAGGGATGCGCTAGCGGTGTTGGGGTGTTGGGAAAGAAAGGTGAGCGCGGGAAGTGTTGGAGGTTGAGGGGAGGTGGATGGTTAGTGCATCGTGAAGACGAGGGGTACGCACGATGTGTGGGTGGATGCGGTGCGAGGTAGCTGTGGTTACGGGGTCCATAGGTGTGGTGGGAATGGCCTTTTGTTCTCGGTGAGTGGGCAGACGATCGCGGGAAGGATGGTCGTGTTAGGCATGGGGACCGTCTGAGAGTGTTATTAGAGGTTGGGCTGATCATGGGTGTGCGGTAGTTTTCTGAGTGGTTGGAGATGTTTGTAGTGAGTTGGGTGGATACTTGTGTGTGATCGCGAGATCAAAGAGCTTCCACTTTCTGGGGCAGGAGTGGTGTGTCTGAACTATTACCCAGTTATATCAGCTTCCTAAGCACTAAGGTGAACTCTCTAGCTTTTCGAGGAACAGGCGGATGAAACGTATGAACACAAATGATATACTTTTTGAGTTATCATATTCCGTAGTTTATCCAAAAAAATGGTAACACACTGTTCCGGCCCGCAACACGATTTCCTCAATAAAAAAAATCAAACTGAAACTTAGCTTAATATCGTATAAACCAATTACAAAATGAAATAATTGACGTTCTGCATGTACAACATACAAGACCACATGCATTAGCAATCAAACTGGCCAAGACTATCCGTGTATTCTGACTGGTACTTCCCCGACGATCGGTAAAGGTGAGAAACAATGACATTATGGGTGTTAACGATTTGTTCCCCTCCATACAGCAATTCAGAGTGACTGAAAGTTCAACGTTAAATAATCAAACGGTGAACCTGCTTTTTTTTGTGTTTCTACCCCATTGAGAGATCACAGATAAATGAATATGTCTCATTTTATAAGGAGCTTAGAAAAAATAGGGCCTTAAGGGTAGAAAACATGGCCGGCGGTCAAGGGGTATGTACCATGTGTCAAAGTATGTGAAGGAAAAATCGGGATGATACCAAAGCAAATCGAAATATCAAACCCCAAGCATTTTTATGTCCACTGCAAGGAGCCGCCATTCGGCTGAATTTGTTGTAAAACATGATATGCAAAATCCTCGTTTTGAGGCACGGCCAACTTGCCTTCCAATAATGGTTGAAAAAGTGTATATACATTTTTTTTCTTCCTCTTTCTTTCGCTTGGATCAATAATTACTGGGACATATTTTGATACTACATAGCCCGTCTAAAACCAATTGGAGTATCGCGGCGATGGGAAAACAGGGTAAATTTTCTATCATCACTTTGTCTTCTATTCATTTATCCATATTTTGCTATTTCCTCGTTCCATAGAAGATTCCAGAAATCGATAAACAATGATCAAGACGAGGCTAGGCCGCGATTCATTAATAAGATTTGAGAGCAGTTCAAATTAATGCTCTGTTGTGCAATCTGGGTTCAAAAAATTGTTTATCATATTAACGTCAACCCCATATATTTTGCAAAGCTGGTAAATTTTCAATTACTGTCAGCAAAGCCTATTGATATGCCTTAGCAATCAAAAACCCCTGCTTTGGAAACTGAGATCTAGTGAAGCTTTCTGAAAACTATCATTTTAGAAGCACCGAGTCTTGCTTCAGAGATTAGACCGTGGAAGCAATGATTCGAATACGCAACCACACCAGTCACCGGTGTCAGAAAGCAAAACGACGCGTTTGTGGGTACGTGAGGCCCGCCGGATGGAACCCGAGAGCCTTGCAAGACTCCAAACAAAAATATAAAATAGATTTTTTCTTTTCACAACTATTGCACATCGAAATTGCCCCCCCTTGGGGGGGGGAAAAAACCAGATATAATTGTGCTAAATCTACACAGGTAATATTCAGCTTTTTTGCAATAATGATTTTTCTGGTCTATAAAGGACGTCCAGAAATGAAGCTACTGGCTCCCATTGCAAATGATTCTGGAAGTAGTCTTTAACCTGATGGAACCATTCACGCCGATCTAACGCCCGGAATTGGCCGGGGGATGCAACTATAGCATTGTTTCGTGCCATTATTAGACAAAAAAGGCAAACACCCTAGTCGAAGTCTCAGTTATCGCTACACCACTTAATTCTTCGCGCACAGCCTCAGCATAGCATTAAGAACCTGATTTACAAATCACGCGTTGCTGCCAGTTTCAGGGGAAAGAGAGCTTTTTCAAAACTAACCAGTAATAGAAAAACTTTAGTGACTTTCAGAAACGGGATCTCTGCCCAAACCCGCCAACAGTCCGTTCTCAAATGCCGGGGATTCGGTCCAAGTGCGATAGCTATACCTGAGCAATCAAATTACCGTCGACAAATTGACTTGAAATGACTGGACTGTCGTGGAGTTTTTGCCGCAAAGAAAAGTTAGAAAGAAGAAGGCATTTCTTTATTACATTTGGTTCAGTTAGAATTTATTTATGAAATGGATATTAGTTTTAGCATGCACGCCTAATGCGTGATTATAGTTATTACTACCATTAAACTGTACGATGTTAATTTTGTTTTTGCCTGCTACCCCAGTGTCTAAACTTGCTTATCTTATTATCTGATGATTGAGTTTTAATAAGATACAAGACGGTTTTTTTTATTCTGTTTTTTTCAATGTTGTTCTTGACTTCTGATAGTGGCTGTGACCAATGAGAAATTTACTTTATAAAAAAAACTAGGGGCCCTAAAATTTACAGGTTCCACGATTGCCGGCGAGCGCCCAATGATGGTCTAAGGGCTCAGGGCCCTGTGGTGGATGCTTTATATACGTTTGAAGAAGAAAAAGAAATTGACTGTGCCAACTCAACACAACTGAAAGGATGCTAGGCAATTGATAAGAGGAAATTCGTTCTCCGCCAGGTTAATTGCTCAACATCAAGGTGCCTTGGGAACTCATAATTCCTATGGCTTAACATTTCTGTAGAACTTCTGCCAGGTCATGCGAGCCGGAGAGAAATGGAAGCCTGTGGCAGACAACCTATCAAGCAGCAACAAATTTTCTCTGGGGAGTTGGCGCCCACCAAGCATTCAAAATATTTGAGTTGAATCCATTCCCATGTCAGTTCGAAGGCGGTAGGGTTCCGTCAATTTCTAATCCGAAATTAACATTGCAATTCTCCTTAAGACCGAGAACATCCAACTCGGGATCTAAATATTCACACAGTTAGTCTATGTGTCTTTACCGATCTTTACTTTAACCAGAAAAAAGACGAAAAATCAAGGTAGAACAGATTCGTTTTGTTTTTACCCCCAGGACGTCAACTCTTGACCGCGTGGCAATACGCTGCTTTAGCTACAACATTTTTTATCCGCTGTCCATAGAAACATATTAAGGTGATCAAGTACATTAATTTCTGCCAAAACCTCATGATGGAGCTTGCTACCCATTTCAGGCCATCTTCATCGTTCCAAAGTAATGTCAGAAGGAAAGTATCCCATCTGCATGTTTTGTGCAATGTTGTGCACATGTGTTGAATTTTATTTTTTTTTGTTCTATTTATGAAGTATCTAAGGAAATTAAGTTAATTTTTTCCACGGTTAGCGTGGTTTAGGAAGTTTTTCCAACTAAATCGGCATTAAAATGACAAGATGCAGCTGGATATCTTGATTTTTATAAAGTTTCCCTCAGAAAACTGGCACCAACTAAATAATGGAATTAACAGTTCTCTTCGGGGTCTAGTTCATCGTGCTAAAGAAAATAATCTTTATGTGATTGAGTTATTCGATGAAATAATTGAATTATACTGTAGAGAAAAATGGAATGGAATAGACTATGCAATTCCATTTGACTTTCAAACCAGCAAATTAACCATATTAAAGTTTGGATTTGCCTGACTAGACAACATTTATGTGGAAATATTTTTCCTTTAACTGCTGTATTTATTTAATGGTCCCCTTCGCCTTCTAGTCAATAAAAGTTGACATTACTTATTCGTAATTGAAGATAGAAAAACTAACTGAATTGATGAGAGTAAGAATGCCAGATCGTTTTCTCTGCAGCTGTATGAGGGGAAAATACGGATAATTTTCCATCGGAAAAAGAATAATAGTGATTTAACTTATTTGAAATCCTATATAATCAATCATTGCAAACAGTGTGAATCAACTAATAGAGTCAGATTTGAAATCTCTGACAATCTTGTTTTTATAGAACTTTTAAACAGTAAATTAATTTTATAAACAATAGCCAATAAGGATTTTGTTCGGTTCTGAGAAACCTTTCGAGTCTCTAAGCATAATTTACGGGAGCCATTTTGTTGACAAAATTAGACTGCAGAACGGGGGGGGGGACCCATGATAAGTGTTGTGTATATTCTTCGGATGATCTTTAGAATATAAAGACGTATTTACAATCTAATAAAAAACTTCCCATAGACCAAATGAACTTTATGAGTTATGCCATGAATTTTTTTTAACTTTGCCAGCTCATTGCTACGATACCATCTACCCACTAGCAACCACAGTAAGAAAGGAAGCTTTCTCTAGCATTGGACAAAAGAATTAAAGTTATTCAGAGGCAATAAACAAAGCCGAAACTGGTCCCGAGTTGTCAAGTATTCTAATGAAAGTCAACTTAGAAGAGGAACCTTCTCTGAAGTTAAGATTTCAGGCACCACATTTTACTTACAGAAGATAAATAAATGAACTTCGATAAAAAAAGGAAAGGAGAGGATTATTATATTCAAATAAGGTAAGTACATAATTATAATCTATATGATCAAATATATTATATATATATATATATATATATATATATATATCTATATATATTTATAGTATATATAATTATATATGTTGTTATTATGATATACTTATATATATACTAGTAGTGATATAGTATATCATTATGATATACGTATTTTAGCGTGGGATGGCGGGTTTATTCTTAGTGGTGCCCAGAACCAAATAAGGATTTAGACAAATGAACTTGTATGGCCCCGTTGAAAGTTGTATGTGTTAAACACACACCCTTACGGACCCACGCCCCCAGTAACCCTGGGAATGTAAACGCAAAATTATCAGTAACTAACTAATACTCAAGTCTTAAAAATAGATATAACTTCATTAACGTTTAGGAATAGAGATGATTCATCGCATGACGTAGATTATTTCTTTACAACTTAAATCTTACTTACATTTAACACAATGATAGAACAAGATTTCTATGGGCCTTTTCTAGGATGGCCTCCGCTTGTTTGCTATATAATCAGAACTAATTATAAATAAAAATAATATATAACTAAACATATTTTCACAATGGATAAGCAAGTAATAGTAAATCAATATCACCTTCATGACATAAATTCCTTGTTATCAAAATGTACACAAACTGAAATAGATAAATTTGGGCCTATTAGAATGGCCTACTTGTTGTGCTCTACATCCCACAGAATTACAAAAAGTATTATTATGGCCAATCACACATAAACTTCTTGGGAGAGGGTTGCGTACGGTTCCTCCTAGTCGTTGCCCTCATAATAAATGATAGGCCGCTTTAAGTACTGATACTAATTCTAATCGGTGCCTATACCGATATAATTGGGGGACATGTAGCTTGCTGATTAACGTTTCCAAATGAGGACTGTATCAATCGACATGATCCTTACAAGAATATTAACTATGACTGTAATAACGCATCATCTCGCACAGGGTAGCCTGGGTTAAATTAAATGTCCACTTAGAGAGTAACCTTATGACCGGATTTCCATTACCTAATTAATCACTTGGCAATTCCAGCAATCATCCTCTGACTCCTCCTCATAATATGCCAATTTTCTGGAAATTATATATCATAACCCTTTAATAACTTTAACAGACTTCATAAACATGGTCAAAATCTCCCACTAAATTTCCATTGTGAAGCAATTATAAAGCGTCGATGTCGTTCGAAGAATGGCGGCAATCGATAAGATACGCAACAAAACGCTACCCCACCTTCCCAGAAATACGTAGTTGAAAAGATTTGCCTATGCCATAGTAGAGAAAAGCAGGCAGTTCGTTAATGAAAACATCACCGGCTATTTGCATTTGCCGTGCTTACTGTTGTAAAAGCATTGACCCTTGACGCTCCCAATTACCACCTACCATATATGACTTTCGATATGCATTCTCCCTTAAGATTAGAATTTATATTAATACATGTATATTAGTATAATTATATATATACATAAATATACTATCACACACCAACCATCCAATACCACAGATACTACTATATATATGCACTAATATAAATAATATAGTATATATATACAATAATCATATATATTAAAACTAAACTTTATTGCTAATACCAAGCATAAGATGGGCTCCTGGAGGGAGCACTCGCGACCTGATAACCTCCATAATCATATACCCGAATATATCCAACTACTCAACTAAACCCACACTACATATAACAGCTACCCTATATATATACAATATATACTAATATATACTATACTATATACTATCACTACTATATATATAATATAAAACCTTTTTTATAGTCTTATCTATAACATGGAGGAACATTAAAGGAAGTAGCTATAGTATATATTACACAGTTAGCAGGAATTTCAAAGGGAAATAACACCTCACTATATATATACCATAACTAATATGATACTACCATGGGCGTCGTCAGGGGGGCAACGGGGGCGGGAGCTGCCCCTAGCTCACACGTGTTTACTCTTTCCTAGAGTCTCACCTTGCGAATTTTTTGAGCCAAACGCCACGCTCCGGGTGGCCCGTTAAGTACGTTTTGACACGAATCACATATATACTCACTATGATCTTCATACATGTAATATATAATATTATAAATACTATATAGTATATATATTATATTATATATCATATAAATATATATTATATATATATATATATATATATATATTATATAATAACTATAATAATACTCTATATAAACTAATCTACATATATAACTATAACAAGTAGTTATATTACTAATAACGAGAATAATAAGCGAAGGCAGTGTGCATCGTCCATTTTCCCTAATCAATTTCATTCTATGCGGATACCCGTCGTCTCAAACTTCATCTATCATGCCTTTTTAATTTGTAGGATAAGAACTGTGTTTTATTACTAGGTCTATTTTTATTTTAAATGTCTGGATAGTAATATAATAAATTCTAACAAATTTGGCTCAGTCCAGATTCTCCATTCTTTATATTTCAAGTGTTTTTAATTCTAAAAGGTAGCATTGAAATTATCACTCCGTGATGCCCCCTCAGTACCTTCAACACCGCGCCTCAGTGTAAAGTTATGGTTCAATTTCATCAGATCATGGATATTAGGAGATTCCTGGTAAGCCTCGCTATATTTTATTCGAATAATTAAAACATTTTTAAATCCGAGTGGAATAAATATTTGTAACACGGTGACTACTTGTCCATAATGAGTTAGCTTTATTTTAAAAAAACACTAATTTTTTTATTTATCACAACACAGAACTTAGTGATATATATACATAGTTCATACTCTTAATTTTCGTGTTTACATCTTTGAAATGTCTAGTAAAAGATTATTAAGGCCTAGTGACCCATATTGAATCAGGAGATCAATTACTCATTAATACTATATATACATAATATATAATATATAAATATATATATATATATAATATTAGTACGTATAATTAATAATAATAATAGAATACTATATATATAATATAATATTATAATCAATATATAAATATATTATACCTGCAGTAAATCAAACGAAATAAAGCCCATTGAAGATAAAGTTAAAGCTATCACCAATTTCCCTCATCCTGAAGATTCCTTTTTTTTCAGATTTCTCGGTATGTTGTACTCTCCCAAAAAGACTTGCTCCTTTCACAGCACCACATATATACCTCCTACACAGTATTCCAGCCTCGCTTTCTTCAATTTTAGATTTCAACCCAATGCCATCTTTCTCCTCAACTCTCGCCCTCTTCATCTTTTCACAGTCCCAAACCAATCTTAACTGGTCTTCTCCCCTGCCCAGCGGGCATTCCAAAATCAGTTCCCACCTCCACAGTTCGTCTCCTGCACACCAGCGTCGCCTCTCATTCCTGTCTCTCAACGAATACCTCCTCTCAATGTGTCTAAAGCTACCTCATTTCTGCACTTCTATTCTGACCTTTTTTGCCATAAGATCATTCATTGCCACGAATTCCAGACCCCATACAAACAATGAATGCTGTCTCACGATAGTTGTTTTATATATTAATATTTTAACTTCCTCTGTTGGTATCGCTTTCTCCTTGTAAGCTACGGTATACTCCATTCCCGCTTCTGTGTAAAACTCTCTCACGCAATTCCTTCATTTCAACCATTCATCATCTTGTCTTCCTTGATCTGTCAAATACCAACGCCAATACTTAGAGATCTATTCACATTGGGCTTAAGCCTTATAGTCTTCTAATGTTCCACATCTAACATCGTCTTCACCTCCTCTTACGGCAATCAACCAATTATTTAAGTTTTCCTCCTCTTAATTCTCATGTCCCCATCTAATGACTTAAGTACCTCACGTCGTTCCAATCCATCCACAGCAGCTCTTGCACCGTCTTGAGTCTCGCTGAATTGATCACTGCCGCATTAAATCGCATACACGCAAAGGTGGGGTGGCTCCCTATTCCCATTAATGGCATATTCCTTTAAGTAGCTGTCCATAGGTAATAGTGCAAAGAGCAATGTTGACAGATACACCTTTCCCTGCTCTAACCCCCGCTTTCATCCACTTCCACCCAACTCTCTCCTTCTGTC
Organism: Trachelipus rathkii; assembly: GCA_015478945.1. Taxonomy (NCBI): domain Eukaryota; kingdom Metazoa; phylum Arthropoda; class Malacostraca; order Isopoda; family Trachelipodidae; genus Trachelipus; species Trachelipus rathkii. The sequence continues at coordinate 10,557 of JABUQX010103947.1, forward strand.
TTCCTGCTAACCGTATAAAATTGATTGATTCTCATACATACTCTTAATGGGCTGTATCAGACGTTCTGGATGCCATACATCGGATCTTCTAAACACTCTCCCACAGTCTCTCCCTAATTTATTCTATCAAATGCTTTTTCCATCTGAATGCAGCATACGCCTTCTCATTGCACTCTATTATTTTCTCAACTCACATCTTCAGTGTAAATGATATTAGGTCAGTAGTACTAATTTTCCTGAGGTCTGAAACTCGGTGCTGGGGCCCATTTTCCTAAATCCTTGACCCCCCTGGACCTCCATTCCTCAATCTGTCAATTTTTTAACGATTCTCTCTATATATTTTTTGACCCCCACCAACCAATACTTCTCTCCCTATAATTCCGCATATTTCTTCTATCTCCCTTCCTTATGTATCGGACAGATTACAGCGGCTTATTCTCCATCTGCTGGTATATTTTCTTCCTTTTTGCCATCTACTTGGTTAACCAATCTTTGTCAGTCCATGTTAATCTATTCCCCTTCCTGTTTTGAAATCAGTGCATTAGTTCATGTCCATCCGTTAATCCTGCACCTCTTATCCCCCCATTTTTAATAATCTTAAAAATGTTTCTAGTGTTTCTCTATCTCTACATTCTTTCCCTTGCACATTATCTTACTCTCCGGATTTCAATCCTTTCCCTCCCTCCCTTCCCTTCCTACGTTCACATAATTCCTCGAAAATAACGCTCGCTCCCCATCTTTCCGTTACTCCTCTGCGTCCTAGAAGAGGTTCTCCCCCCCTTATTCAGAACCCGTATGAATTCTCGGTTCTTTATTTTTCCCGCCTCTCATCGGCTTCTTGCCCATCCAATACTAAAAGTTTCCCGTCCCCTTAGTTATCCTCTTCAGCTTCTCTTATCCTATTTCTTCTCCAAGTAATGTCACTTACTGCTCGTTCTTTTTACCCATCTCCCGCATGGTTTCTTGGCATTTACATATTCTATCCCTGTTCCTTCTTGGCTGCTCGCTCTTCCATCCATTTCCTGATTTTTGTTTTTGGAGCTCCTTGCGTTCCTTAATTATCCTCATCTCCACCATGCCGTGCTTCTTTCTTCCCTAAACTCCACGGACTTTTTTTCTTTCCCTAAGTATTTCGCTTCGCCCCCACATTCGATCTACTCTTGTTTAAAAGGTCTCCAACTCTCCTCCGTCGTTTCTTGTTCTTTCTGTGCCTGTCGCGAATTCTGCGTGAGTTGTTCATAAACCAGCTCTACAGCACATCCACCCTCAGCTGTTTCCAAACCATGGTATCCTCTTTGTTATCTCCTTGGTTTTTCTCCTTTTTTTCCCAAATCCGTTTACCCCCATACCATTCTATGGTCTTGAATCTAGTGAAATCGTGTGTAAGCTTTTGCTTTTCACATCTTCAAACATCCTCGTTGATCCGCTTAGCGTAAGCATTCATGTCAACTGCTTGATTTTTCCGTGTATCCTCCTGGTTGTCTGCCGTCACACTCACACCTGATAACCCACGTCCATATTTTTGCTTTCTTGCATGGTTTGAAATGTAATTCATAAAAACAGCTTTGTTCTCTCATACGCAGACGTCGATCAGGTACTTGGCCCCATCAAACGTTTCTCTTCCATTCCCATGAATCCCTAGTACCTATCTCCTGTCTCCTTTCTTCTACGATGGTTCCATCACATGAATCTCCAGCGTTCATCATCCCCCATTATAATTTTCTTTTCTCCCGTCTCAGCCGTAGTCATAAAGTCTGTTGGAGGAGCTTCCCCAATGATATTAAATTTTTTCCTTCAACTGTCTGTCCACTAGGGCGCGCGCATTCATCACCTTAGATATAGCCTCAATGTTTCTACCTTCCATCTTCAACGTTATCGCAATTATTCCTTCATTTATTAACAAAGTTTCCATTACATTTCTATAGGTTCTGATTTCATGATGATCCTACATCCGTCCTTCTCTCTTCCTCTCTCCCCTTGTAGGATCATTACATAGTCGTTATGTAATCCTGCTCTAGTTCCAACGTCAAATTCGGTAAACCCTCACTCACCTGCACAACCCCCGAACACATCCAGATCTGGTTCTTTTTCCATCAAATCCCGCTCCCCTCTCTTTTTTTTCCAGCAAAGTACTTTGCATTATAGCTAGGCAATTCGGTATTAATTATATATAGTATAAAAATATATATACATAATATATGCATAAATTAATAATATATATATTGCTATATATTATATACTATATATGATATATATAAATAAATAATAATATAATAATATATATATATTGTTTTGCAGTAAATTTGAAAAGGCAGAACAACTCGGATAAAATTGGAAATGGTACGGTGAGAGAACGAAGGAAAATAAGACCCAATAAATTCAACTAGAACTACCACCAGAGCCATCCACCCTACTGTCGCAGTATTTCGCATGATGAGACAACCCACACCGCGAGGCCCAGCACCTCACCGAGCAAGATTATGGGTCCAGATTTCGGCTAGCGTTTTCAGTAGATGACAGTCCGACAATCACATTGGGTAGACACGTTGGACAGTCATCTATATTTTCCGACTGAGGAAAAAGAAAGCATTTCACTGAAAAGTGGTGGGTTCCACCTAAGACCCTATTAATTTTGGAAGATGCTATACCACTTAACCAGAGTGAAGATTCAATCTGTGGTCTCGAGACAGTATTCAGCACTTGACTGACATATCTCCGGGCACCTAAAGTGGCCATTGCCCGTATTCTGTATTTTTTTCCCCCACCAAATAAAAGTTTGTTCAGAGGGGCATCCTAGGCCTCTTTAACTAAAAAGCCTTTCACTTAAATATAGAGACTGTTCGTGCGTTTGTAAGCGGACATAAGCAAACACAGAGTGGTGAAGTAAAACTGCTGTGTGATGCTGGCAAAATGGTTCCTACAGGATCGTGCCGGAGACATCCCACAAACGTAAACCAGCATTCCAGAGGAATCATAGGAAGAAGAATAAACAAAATATTATCCTCAATAATTTCATCTATGGAAATTTGTTCTTGTACGCGTGATTTCAAACCAATTTCGGGGTAAGCATCAATGAATGAGGAGCGTTCTGCACCCCAAATTTTGTTCGCCGCTTACGATATAGATGTCCGATGATCAGTCGATTGAAAACAGCCATTTTGGAAAAAGGAAAAAGAAAAAGAATGCCACATACCAATCAAGTCAGATTCCAGAATAAAATCAATTTCTCTCGATGTGGTAAATACATAAAGGAAAGCCATCGTTAATAAGGTAAAAAAGAAGCGTGCAAGTATAGGGCTTACCAACAGATGAACCGCTGGATAATTGTCGCTGGGAAAGGAAACTAATCATCCCATAAAGTTGCGCTATTTCGCCAAAGATCGCGAATGAACGGTCAAAGAGGGCTTTATTGGCCCTTGTCGAGACTGAAAGCGGCCTTAGGTTAATGGCTGTTCTAACGAATGTCTAGCAAAGAAGAAAGTGTTCCAAGCAATATTTGAGGGTAAGTAAAAGTATAAAAAGTATGTTCTTTCATTGCTCTTCACACCAAAACCAAAATTTAGTAGTAAATGATTTGAACACAATAGCAAAATCCGCAGTAACTGTTGGGAACCTATAGAAGGGATATTCCGTTTTTTCGCCGAGTCCCGTCCTTTGATAAAGAAAACATTAAAAATTGAAAAACACTCGCCGCAGCCAATATGCCAACCGAGATGGTTCTGAACAATCACAAGTCGCATCCTACAGAGTGTTTAAGGAACAACTTTGTCAAGATGCAGTAGCATTTAGAAATTCCTTTCCCCCATTGTAGAAATACCCTGGCCCAACAAGAGAAAATCGCGTTTTTCAGTTGAATTCAGCGGTATGTAAGTCGCATGTGATGCTAAGACATTTGGTTTATTATACGAGCAGCAGTATAAGCAGAGAGATTCATTAAGTTATTGAATCCTTAATCATCTTTCGCAGTTTATCATTCTAGTCGTGTTAACGTCACGTATTTCTGAAAGTTGTGAAACACTAATTCTTGACTATATTTATTTTAGTTCTTCTTGAACCGTGGTCGAATGATTAAAGTGTGGGACAATTGACCTTCATTTTGAGAGAACTGCACTGAGTGATGTTTGAGATGTTCAGCAATTTTTAATTGCAAAGTGCAGTTGATGACTGACGCAGTTTGTGCTACTATCTCCAGAAAGAAAGAGCTTTCTTTACATCGGCAGCACATCTCTTATGACACAGTGAACATCTTCAGGAGAAAGGTTCCATTTCACCATCATACCAATAAAATACATCCATGAGGTATGCACGTTAAGTAAGTGGCTCACCCCACAACATAAATCTTGGCGTTTACAATCCTTGTCTACGGCACAACTGTAACAAAGATACCAAAGAAATTCCTGATTGAGAAGAAATCTAGCTTAGATTATCGTTTAATAGAGGTTAT
>JABUQX010103947.1:20000-25000 GCA_015478945.1 Trachelipus rathkii
ATAAATGTTCAGTTCCGAAAATAAAGAGAAACGTGCCAACAGGCAACGACTGAATCATCACTGAAATTGTTAATGAAAGTCTCAACCGTGAAAGGAAATAATGAAATTTGTCCATTAATTCGACTGTAATTGATGCGATGAAATATCCACTGATATCATTCAGTATCAATGAACATGAGATAGAAAAAAATCAGTACAAACAAAAAAATTGATTTGCATTGTAATTAAAAATAAAACATATCAAAAATAGTTCCATCAATCTGATAAAAATAAATGAAGAAATATATCCTAAATTAAGTTGTTTTGCTGAACGCTATCTACTTTGCCCGCAAAGAAGTTTTCTGAGCATCCATTTGTTTAGTTTAAAATGATAGGTTCAAAAGACTTAAGGTTAATATATAGAGAAAGTTGTTTTATAATATAAAATATATTCTATAAGGTTGAAATTATCAACCACTTTTAATTGCAATTAACTTATGATTGGTGGATTAGGAAAATAGTGATGGGATGTATAATGTGTCTAATCAACTTACGTTCCTCATCCTTGTAACGTCTTCAAGCTACTAAAACATTTTGTTTTCGACGATTCTACTTCTCTTGGGAGAAATTAGAAATTACTGAATCTTTAAAAAAAACAAAAAACAAAAAACACAAATTTAGGTATTTTGAATGTCTTTTTTGTCTTTACCATTTTAAAGCTTTATAATTTAAAAAAGATATTAAATAATTTGTTGAGAATCCTCATCCCCATCTGCAAAGATACAAAATATGAAGATCAAAAAATCTTGCATCTCACATGTGCAAACATCACTTATATATATATTATATATATATATTATATATATTATATATTTATATATATATATTTATATATATATATATATATAATTAATATATATATATATATATATATATATATTAATATATATATATATATATAATATATTATATATTTTATATATATATGGCCAGCATCCCGAAAGCCCCACATGTAACTAATAAATTATAATTGCTAGATGAAATGAATAAAATGTTTTCAAAGTTTGGTATCATAACTTGTAAAAGAAAAATTCATTTTATTGCTAAAATGTATTAACAATTCCTTAAAATATCAGTACAAATCTTAGATGTCTGGCAAGCGTATGCTCTCATGAACCTTCCATTCCTGCAGTAATACGAGAGCAAGAGTTGTCAAATAGTGTTTTGTTTTATTTGCTCTGGAAAAAATGTAATTTTTTTTCTTTTTATTTCCTTTTTTGGGGGTTCGAGCCGAGGGAGGGACAGAGGGGGGAAGAAGTCCCCCGTAGTCCCCGGTAGGCCGAGAAACCCGACTCTGTCCATCTTTGTTGTTTACCCTGTAGGGTATCTTTAGTTAATAAAAGAAAAAATCAACATTTGGCATTTTGCGCGCTCCTCGGAGTACTCGATTTTCCTTCGTATTGTCAAAAGCGGGTAATTATTATACAAGTTTTCTTACATTTTTAACAATTTTAAATTTTTAAAAAGCGTTATTTTTTTTATTTTTTTTATTTTCATGGGTAAAAATGTCTCCTGATTAATAACATGATATTTATTTTTCGTGTAGCTGTTATAAGTTTTTTAGTTACATGCAATGTGTCTTTAGGATGCGACCTATATATTATTAAAATATAATATAACTCTATAAATATTATTTGTATATTTGATGCGTTACATAGAAACTTTGCATATTATATAATATATATATTATATATATTATAATATAATATATAAATATATATATATATATATAATATATATATATATATATATATATATATATATATATATTATTATTAAAAAAATAATAATAATTAATATATATAATATATATAATATATATATATAACAATATAATATATATATATTATATATATATATATATATATAATATATTTATATATATTATATATATATATATATATATATATATATATATTATATATATATATATATATAATATATAATATATATATATAAATTATATATATTATATAATATATATATACATATATATATATATATATATATATATATATATATATATATATAATATATAATATATTTTTATATAAATTTTTACTTTCATTAGAAATGATAAAAACATATATAATTAACGCCCTAAACTTAATAATTAATAAAATCCAATCCTGTTCATCTTCCTGAAGACCACTTATAACATCTTCAATCTCTATATTCGTCAACCTACCCCCCAAATTTCCCCAACACATCACACACCCCCCCGCTATCAAATTATTATCCACATTTCGAAATCTTATTCTCGGAGCGATTTTACGCCCACCACTCCGCTTGGTACAAAGACTACCCCTCTGACCCCGCGGCAACCATATCCTTAACGAATTAGAATTCCTTAATATCCCTCATTCCAAAAACCTTCCCCAGCCTGAATCTTTCCCCAAGCAAACGGCAATCTCCCACCTCTCCCTGATTCACATTCTGTTAACCCCCTCCTTACATCAGCGACTAACCTTTGAACACGCTACTGACCTACACTCAAACCACCTCCCCATTCTTATTTCTCTAACCTCCTCCCACCAAACCCCCCAAAAAAACTACATACACCAACTATAAAAAAGCTAACTGGCCAGCATTCACTGACCACATCGAAACACATATTAACCCCACTCCAATCCATGACACAACATCCCTACACACCTCCATTAATCACTTAAATAACTTAATCATCAAATCAGCTAACCTATACTCGCCAAAGGCCACAGAAAATTTAAATAAACCCCAAACTTTCCCTTGAAATTAAGCCCAACTATCAAAACAAAGAAACTCCTTCGAAAACTTAGACCACACACTTTACTCAGCCTCACTACCAAATAACAAACCTAACACCCAAATCAACCAACCTCATAACCACCAACACCACTAGTATGTTTTCAGAATGCTTACATCTTAACATCTCCAACGATTGATAATAAGAAAACACTGGCAAGTCATCAAAAACTAAATAACTCTCGAAACAACCCCCTCCCTCCACGAATCCCCTCCTACCTGTTAGCATCCCTCACTTCTCCAAAACAACACAATCAGACTGCCTAGCAAAACATTATGCTAACATTTCTCTCAAACCAACCCCCACAATAACAGGAAAACAAAAAAAAAAAAAGCAACTCAGAAAACTCCGCCTTAGACCCCTCAATTCTACCCCTTTTTACAACTGATAAGGATATTCAGAAACTATCACAACCCTCAATAGCTCACCAGCTACAGGACCAGACTCCAATCTCTAACCTACATATAAAACACCTCGGTGAAAAAGCACTCCTCCTTATCAACAGAAATTTTTACAACAAATCCTGGCAACTAAACTATAAATACCCTGACTCTGGGAAACAGCATAATACTCCACAAAACTCCAAACCAAAAAGACCTCCAATCTCCATCCTCTTAACCGGCCAATTTCTCTCCTCCCTAAAATCACGTAAACTGCTGGAGAAATTAAAATTCAACAAATTTCCCCTTCATCATCCTCTCCATTTCCCAACATGGCTTTTAAAAAGCAACCACTCCACCACTACAGCCCTTACCTCCCTCACCCAAAACATCATCATCATGGTTCAACCAATCCGCCATCCCCATAGATCCATTCTCACAGCAATCGACATCAAACAAAGCTTTGACACTGTCCCCACATTCACTCTTATTCAAAAAATCCTTCATCCCCCCTAGAAAATACGACAAAAAATGGCTTTCCTACATTTTCCTCACTAATAGTTTGGCTAAGTTTCTTTACAAAGCAATCTCTCCACTCCATTAATTCAAAACGGCATCCCCAACAGGGCGCCATTCTTTCTTCTCTTCAGTTCCTTTTCATCTTTTTCACAAGCAGACTACCCACCTACCCACCAATCACACAAACTTATCACATACGCAGATGACATCAGCCTCATTTCCCAACATCAAGACGTAAATATAGCCACTCTGCACACCCAAGAATACTTACAACAATTAGAAATTTGGTTACCCAACAGAATGACCGCCTCCCCCCTTAAATCCTCCATCACCCTCCTAAACCAGCCGACCAGCCATCATCCTTTACTCCACCCAACTAGTTCTGAACAACAATCCCTTCTACCCTTAAAGCAAAACCCCAAAAATATTAGGACTTACCTATGACACACACATGACATTCTCCCCAACATAGACCAAATCACTTCCGCAACTCAACTAAACAACCTCCGAACCCTTTCCCAACACAATTTCAGTTAAGAAAACACACCCTTTTGACCACTTTTATAAACAACCTCCTTAGAACAAACATAACTATTGCATCCACAGCATGGTTCCCTCGCCCCTCTCAAAATCTAACTCAAAAAAATTACAAATCACACAAAAACACCGCCCTTAGAATTATAACTGGATGCACTAAAACTACCTCCATCCAACATTTACATGAACGAGACTTGCAATCGCTTCCTATCTCCATCCCTTGAGTGGTGGGGACTCAAATTTATCAGAAATCCCCTAACTCCAACTCACCATGTCACCAAATACTCTCCACCTCCTCCGACATAGACTATAAAATACCCCCGAGATCCTCACCAGCTAATTCTATAATACTATGGACATCTATAACATATTCCCCCCTCCCCTCCCCCTCCCATAGGGTCATGGCTTATACATCAACAATTCTACACAAACTAACTAACAACGTACTACAAAACCGCCGCCAAAACAATATCTAAACCCTCCTCTCCAAAATTACCTTATAGAAGAAACTCTTTCCGAAGAGGCCAAAATTGACCTCGCCGCGGAGCAGATCAGGTCCACCACCCAAAACCTCTTACATTGTAAATATAGAATTCAAACTTAGACAATATTAGCTCCTCCACCTGCACCAGCAGTGTCCATTTCCGCAGGACAACAATGGAGCACCTCCTTCTGGGTGCTCCGCTCCTCGACGCCCCCATGCCGACTTCTCTATATCTTCCCTTCTGACCTATGGAACT
>JABUQX010103947.1:32500-35899 GCA_015478945.1 Trachelipus rathkii
TGAACGAGTGTGGAGCGGGAGACCTCTGCCAAAGTCACTGTCTAAATACGACATGCCTTATTCTTTGGGAAGATGGTATCTTTCAGAAGTAAAACGTGGGTTTTATTTTAATGCTTTAGTGGGTTTATTTTATGCTTATGTGGGTTTTATTTTATGCTTTAATGTGGGTTTTTTTATGCTTTAATGTACGACGCCTGCTTACCAACAGCGATGGTGTGGGTTCGAAACCCAGCAGGGGAGGTTAATTATCCTTATCATACTTACTTAACTTTTACTTTACTTACTTACTTACTTACTTACTTACTTACTTACTTACTTACTTACTTACTTACTTATTACTTACTTACTTACTTACTTACTTACTTACTTACTTACTTCTTACTTACTACTTACTTACTTTAACTTACTTACTTACATTACTTACTTACTTACTTACTTACTTATTACTTATTACTTATTACTTACTTACTACTTACTTACTTACTTACTTACTTACTTACTTACTTACTTACTTACTTACTTACTTACTTACTTACTTACTTACTTACTTACTTACTTACTTACTTACTTACTTACTTCTGCCCCCTGGCCCATCTCAATTGGAGGGCCACACTGCTTCCAGGAAGCCGGCCCCGCTTCTTGGCAGTTCCATAGTCTGAGAAGGAAGATATAGAGAAGTCGGCATGGGGGGCGTCGAAGAGCGGAGCACCCCAAAAGGAGGTGCTCCATTGTGTCCTGGGAAATGTGACATCTGGTGCAGGTGGAGGAGGTAATATTGTCTAGTTTGAATCTATATTTACAATGTAAGAGTTTTGGGTGGTGACCTGATCTGCTCCGGGCGAGGTCAATTTGGCCTCTTCTGGAAAGAGTTTCTTCTATAAGGGTAATTTTGGAGAGGAGGTTTAGTATATTGTTTTTGGGGCGGTTTTGTAGGTACGTGTTAGTTAGTTGTGTAAGGATGTGAGTAAGCCATGACCTATTGGGAGGGGGAGGGGGAGGGGGAATAATGTTATAGATGTCATTATAGAATTTAGCTGGTGAGGATCTTGGGGATTTTAGTCTATGTCGGGAGGGGTTGGAGAGTATTTGGTGACATGGGTGGGTTGGATTTAGGATTTTCTGATAAAATTGAGTCCCCACCATCTCCAAGTGGATGGAGATAGGAAGGATGCAAGTCTCGTCATGTAAATGTTGGATGGGGGTAGTTTTAGTGCATCCAGTTATGATTCTAAGGGTGGTGTTTTGTGTGATTTGTAATTTTTTTGAGTTAGATTTTGAGAGGGCGAGGAACCATGCTGTGGATGCATAGTTTATGTTTGTTCTAAGGAGTTGTTTATAAGTGGTGGCAAGGGTGTGTTTCCTGTAACTGAAATTGTGTTGGGAAAGGGTTCGGAGGGGTTTAGTTTCCGTTGAGTTGATGAGGTGATTTGGTCTATGTGGGGGGAGAATGTCATGTGTGTGTCATAGGTAAGTCCTAATATTTTTGGGTTTGTTTAAGGGTAGGGGATTGTTGTTTCAGGAAACTATTGGGTGGAGTAAGGATTGATGGCGGTCGGTGGTTAGGAGGGTGATGGAGGATTTAAGGGGGGAGGCGGTCAATCTGTTGGAGAGTAACCAAGTTTCTAATTGTTGTAAGTATTCTTGGGTGTGCAGAGTGGCTATATTCACGTCTGGATGTTGGGAAATGAGGCTGATGTCATCTGCGTATGTGATAAGTTTGGTGGATTGGTGGGTAGGGGTGGGTAGGTCTGCTGTGAAAAGATTGAAAGGAAGCGGAGAAGAATGGCGCCGCTGTGGGATGCCGTTTTGGTAAATTTAATGAGTGGGAGATGCTTTGTAAAGAAAACTTTAGCCCAAACTATTATGAGAAAATTAAAAGCCATTTTTTGTCGTTATTTTTTAGGGGGGATTGAAGGATTTTTTGTATAAGATTAAATGTGGGGACAGTGTCAAAGGCTTTGTTGATGTCGATTGCTGTGAGAATGGATCTATGGGATGGGGATTGGTTGAAACCATTGATGATGTGTTGGGTGAGGGAGGTAAGGGCTGTAGTGGTGGAGTGGTTGCTTTTAAAGCCATGTTGGAAATCTGGGAGGATGATGAAAGGGGAAATTTGTTTAATATTAATTTCTCCAGCAGTTTACTGATTTAGGAGAGGAGAGAAATTGGCCGGTAAGAGGAGGGAGAGTTGGGGTCTTTTTTTGGTTTGAGTTTTTTGGGAGTATGTATGCTTGTTTCCAGATTGAGGGTATAAGTTAAGTTGCCAGGATTTGTTGAAAATTTCTGTTGATAAGGAGGAGTGCTTTTCCACGATGTGTTTTATATGTAGGATAGAGATTGAGTCTGGTCGTAGCTGTGAGCTTTTGAGGGTTTTGATAGTTCTGATATCCTTTCAGTTGTAAAAAGGGGTAGGGAATTGAGGTCTAAGGGGAGTTTTCTGAGTTGTTTTTTTTTTTTTTGTTTTCCTGTTATTGTGGTGGGTTGGTTTGAGAGAAATGTTAGCATAATGTTTTGCTAGGCAGTCTGATTGTTGTTTTGGAGAAGTGAGGGAGCTAACAGGTAAGAGGGGGATTCGTGGGGAGGGAGGGGGGTTCTTTCGAGGAGTTTATTTTGTTTGATGACTTGGCCAGGTTTCTTATTATCCATGCGTGAGATGGTTTAGATTGTAAGCATTCTGAAAACATACTAGTGGTGTTGGTGGTTATGAGGTTGGTGATTTGGGTGTTAAGGTTTGTTATTTGGTTAGTGGTGAGTAAAGTGTGTGGTCTAAGTTTTCGAAGGGAGTTTCTTTGTTTGATGAGTTGGCTAATTTCAAGGGAAAGTTTGGGGTTATTTAATTTTCTGTGGCCTTTGGGTATGTATAGGTTAGCTGATTTGATGATTAAGTTATTTAAGTGATTAATGGAGGTGTGTAGGGATGTTGTGTCATGGATTGGAGTGGGGTTAATATGTGTTTCGATGTGGTCAGTGAATGCTGGCCAGTTAGCTTTTTTTATAGTTGGTGTATGTAGTGCCTTTTTTGGGGGGTTTGATGGGAGGAGGTTAGAGAAATAAGAATTGGGAGGTGGTCTGAATGTAGGTCAGTATGGTGTCAAAGGTTAGTCGCTGATGTAAGGAGGGGGAACAGAATGTGACATCAGGGGAGGTGGGAGATTGGTTTGCTTGGGGAGAGATTCAGGTGGGGAGGTTTTTGGAATTGAGGATATTAAGGAATTCTAATTCGTTAAGGATGTAGTTGCCGCGGGGGTCAGAGGGGTAGTCTTTGTACCAAGCGGAGTGGTGGGCGTTAAAATCGCCTCCGAGAATAAGATTTGGAATGTGGATAATATTGATAGGGGGGGGTGTGAGGTTGTTTGGGGTTGGACGAATATAGAGATTGAAGATGTTATAAGTGGTCCT
>JABUQX010103948.1:0-12500 GCA_015478945.1 Trachelipus rathkii
ACACACGACGACTCTGATCATAGTTTAGCGAAAGTGTGCTGGCAATCATTACCACAAGCACACATGTTTTATCGGTATAATATATTAAAATGAGGTTTTACCGCTGTAATAAATATGGATGTATGTAATCAACAATTAATACCAATTAGGCTGAAATAACTGTGTTAAAATAATTATATAGGTGGTAATAACTACATAACGTAACCAATATTATATTGTAGGCTATAAATCATTTATTCATCTATTAAGTATAGAGAATGAATATTATATATTCCGCCTACCTAACTATCTTATAATATATAGGTTTTTTTATCAATGTGAGTAAAGGAAAAGGCTTATTCCGATGTTATTATATTTCGTACTCAGTGATGACGTCAATGATATATTAGGTCCTTATAATCTATCTAGTATGAGTAAGTACTTAGCTGAATAAATGACGCTAATATATCTAATATATATAATATATATATAATATATGACCTTCATTTATTATATAGAATATATTAGTAAAGTTCAAACTTTCAATTGGTTCTAAAATAATTAAAAAATGAGTATTACCATCATATAAACATTGATTGGAGTACTCAGTAAGGTTTTTTAATAAGAATTAATAGTTATTACTCATTTCATTTTTTCTATAATTAAAATGTATTAGTAATTAAAATATAAATTAAAAAGTATAGATATTGAGCATTTATCAAGATTGTTATAGAATATCTGAACGTAATTAGGTTTAAATTTATTGCACAATATAGACAATAATTTTAATATTAATCACTTATATAATATATGTTAAATAATTCACCTTATATAATAAATAGATGTATTATTCTATGCTTGGAATAATGAAATTAATAGACTTGTTTGTCCATATCCTTTTCAGAATCTACTCACTGTAACTTATTTGACAAGTTGTGACTATTGTTTATCATATTGGGTAAAATTAATAAATTAATTCCCCAATATATTAGGTAATATATTATAATTTTTTTAAGTAGAAAATAGACAGATTGTAACAACGTTGGTTGAAACAAGAAAAAAGTAATAAAGTTAGTAATTTCAATAACTCAGATTCAAAAAGTATGAAGCAAAATAGATGCATATTAATATATTCATATCTAAATGAAATGTTCTGATGTAAATAACAGGACTAAATAACACAAGATGTGATTATTGTAATTAGAACCATCCAAAAGTTATTTCTAATCCCATTGGAACAGTTTTTTTGGATTTCTGAGAATATTGACAATGGTTTTGGATAAATACTGTTATAGCCCTGGAAATCATTAGGGACAAATCTAAGCAGAATGAAGAAATTCTAACACTAGTAGAATAATAGTACAGGTTAAATTTATTTAATCAGAATATGATAATTTTCAGAACAGACCATTATACATGTATCAGTCTTCCTTGGTAATGGAAAGCAAAATAAATTAGTTCAACCAATAATTTTAAAAATATCATCTAAGAGATAGCTAATAGAGTGTTTGCTAAATTAACTCCAATAAAAATAATTTAATTAAATGAAACAGATAAAGTCTATGAGAGTCAACTGAATGAATAAATAATTGAAAAGTAAATATAAAAATTTATAATAATCTTAGAATATAATTAATTCTATTATCTTTAATGAATAGTGAATAATTTAGTGTCAAAAACGAACAAGTAACAAACTAAATATAATAGAAGTACAGTTTTTAATTGTTCCCTAAAAAGTAAATGAAACTCTTCCATCTATTGAAATGAAGCAGGCTTACTAGTGGCTATGTACCTTATGAATTCACCTTTATGAAACTTACTACTTGTGTTTCAGAACGAATCGAGTACTGTTGAGATGATAGACGATGTAAAACAGCGTTATTTTTGAGATAGTGAATAAAAAGGTTAAAAAGATGAAGTGGACATGTAAATAGGTTCACTTTCTTGTGGTTTAATAATGGGCAACTAGAAGCTTATAGGTACTCTTTACTATTAAGTAAATTATTTGGTTTACATCTATCCCATTTATCTGCATTATTAATAATGAATTATCATGACATTCTAAGTAATCCACATGATAGATGTATAAAGAATATTATACAACTCAGGCTACTTCTAATGTGGATAATTTAATATTTTCAAGCATGTAGAAGAGTTTAGAGATAGTAGGATTATAATATCATCAATGTAAGAAACAAGGAGGATGGAAGAAGGGGGGTTTATCTTGAGATCTTTGAATAGCAACTCGGATGCTTTGCGTGCTAAGTTCAAGGAAGAAAACTCCTTTGTAGAGCATTCTAGTTGTTATGAAAAGATCTTGGAATATAGTTCAATGTGGTGACTGACTGTATGCATATTAATAAAGTAAGAATATCTGGAGAAGTATTAATAAGGTAAACATATTTGTTGTTCTTGAAGATTTCTTTCTAAGCTTTTCGATCCTCTTAACTATGCTCACTCCTATTTTGTTTAGCGGGTTGCGTGAAGATGAGGCAAGTGTGGCAGCAACAGCAAAAGAATACTTGGAGAATCAGTAAGCGTGCTGGAGAGATATACTAAAGAGTAGGTATAAAACTACGCATGACGATGATCATTACTGGATAATCGATTGCAATACCAAGGAGGGCTTTCTGAAGCGGAATAAGTATGGCTGCTGCATCTTTTTTGTGACCAGTTCTGATACGTGTTTTATGAAGGATTTGTATGTTAATTGGAGTGGATGGATAATAACAAAAGCTCTTTATATTCATGCTAAATCCAAGGTAGCTCCCTGCCAATTAAGGCCTAGGGAAGTATAAGTATTCCTTCCCACTTGAGATGATGGGGGTTATTTTGGCCTTGAAATGCTTACACAATATTTTGGAAGCATACAGTAATATATATTATTTTGAATTCATTAATATTGCTGTGGATTCTCAAGTAGTTTTGAGCTGGTTGAGTTGGTTAGAAAACCAAAGTAAAATCTAAGTTTTTAAAAAATAGACATATCTGGAAGATGGCTTAATTACTTCCATCAGTAAACAAGTACAAAATTCAAATGTTTATTATAAGTATGCAAATACAGCAGAAAATCCTGGTGATTTTTAACTAGGGGTTTTAAACTTTAAAACAAGTATTAGAGGAAAATATTGCTCTGTGTCGTACTATGGTCTGTTTGGGTTACTAATGATTTAGACAATTGGCCCAAGTATTCCTATGTTTGAGTGTATCCACAAGTTCTTTACCTCGTAATGGTAGATGTTAATATCATTAGAAAGTACTGTATTGGTATTTTAGATTAAGTAAATATTATGCTATCGAAAAGTCTTAAGATTCACTGCCAGGATTTTTAAATGGCTTAGTAAAATTAAAATAAAATGTAGTTTTTGAGATGAAGTCTGTATTATATGTACTTAAAACAACACAAATAAAATATTTTGCTATGAATTAATTTTTTAATGATATATAACAGAATGGTAAAAGTAACCTTCCTTGAAGACTCAAGAAATTCCTCCTTGGTTTAAAACTTAAATTCTTTTTCCTTGACGAGAAAGGATATTTGCAGAAGTAAGGGCAGGATTAAGATTAAGGCTCTTTATTATCAGCTTATGAACAAGCTATCCCATATTAATGGGAAGATCAAATGGCTTACATTGCTATTTAATTAAATATGCCTGAGCAAGTAAAGCACTTGGCATGGTACTTACTCTTAATTCATCAAGGAATCAGGTGTGTGGATACCGCTAAGGGTACAGCTCAGTAGATCTGTTTTATTAGAGTGCATTACTGCAAGAAGTACAATGATCTTTCTTACAGGTACCCACGTTCCTGACATATCCTAGAACACCACATGATATCTCATAAAACTACCAACACACAGGTATTGGATTTCACCTCTCATGTATATGCCAAAAACATTATTTGAAAGTTAGAGAAAAATGTAAACTCTTATTTTCACTTGCTTAAGAACATCAGGAGATTACACTTTAGACTGTACACTCTATGAACCCTCTGACTTTCTGCTTAGCCTTCAAAAGGTTTTGTAACAAATTTAGTATACCATCGTACATATTATGACAATGCATTAATATTTTAATAAAGGGTGGCATATAATAGAAGAGTATCCTTTAATACCGAATGCTTACAAGGAACGAATTTTGAATAAAGCAGATTGAATTGTAATTACCTCTTTCTCGCATGGCAGAGGTAGCCATATGGGAAAGGTTGATAAAAGTTATAACAGGTCTGTATAAGCTGGTTGGAAAGAGTAAAGTAACGCTATTTTGAACTCTACCAAACTATCTGACATAGAAATGCATCAATATCCAGACGCCTAAAACCTATATAGAGGCTGGTACATAAATCTGAGTTTGAGAGGCATAACGCCCATATTGTTTTATGAAAGTTTAATAGTTTAATAGTAATTTAATAATTTTAAAGTAACTTTTGATATAGAATATCAATGGGACAAGAGCACCTCAACAAAAGGAGGTACTATAGTTCTACCCTTATAAACCAAATGAAATCTATGAAGAGTTAGGTGTGTTGGGCATGAGAATATCTCCTAAGTCTTCCGGAACGTGCTTAGACACTTGTTTCAGGGTATTTGGAGATAAAAGTAAAGAATAAAAGAAAAGTGTGCAAATAAAGGACATCAATAAACCACGCCCCTTTTGTGAATTAGGTAGAGTTGTTGGATGTTATAATTGTCAACGATTAATAATCAAGATCAGTCAACATTAAATAACAGGTTCTGGTGAGTAGGATTGCATTACCATCAGTCAAACCTTTACCCCTGCGCAATTAAATAGCAGAGGTAGTTAGTTGGCATAAAGTATCAATGTAACACCTGTACGCATTACAAGACACCTGTACCAGGATACAACAGCAACAGACATGGACTTCTGGAGTAAAATATATAATTAAAGCCATAATAAAAGACCTATGAGAAAAGCTGCTCTTAAGAGTTCTAAATTTTATACAGTCTATTTGATTGCTATAATTTAAATGCAATAAATAATTATTCAAGATTGGTTTAGGGAAATTTTAAGGTAGATTAAAGTTTAAGTAAAAGAAAAGATAAAAAAATATATATTTTTTTAACTAATGAAATAAAATAATATTAATAGAAACGCAAGCACACAGCTTAAGTAAAACCAAAGGGTATTGTTTATTCTATTTTGAAGCAATCAATCTGCCACGAGTGTGTGAAAAATTATGTCATGAAATTGTACATTTTGTCATTAAATATAAACCTTCAGTAAAAATAAATACACAGTAAAATTTCGAGCTTAATATTGCAGTAATAATTCATATACAACCGCCAAGGTCACAATAACAACGCGGTCAGTATTGATTTTCAATATAAGTAAATAAAAGTCAGTAATGCACCGTTCTTAAGTATAACTTAGTCCACACGTATTGTGTATTGTGTACTCCGTCAGTATTCTGCTTAATTTGTCAGTATAGCTAGTATTGTGTATTATGTATTTAAAATACACTCTGTTTAGTCTTAAAGTTGCAAGATAAACAAATAGTGTCCTTTTCTTTTTATAATGTTATTAAATTGACATCACCGGCTAGTTTCACTAACAGTTAATGCACTTACAGAATCCAGTTCTCTAAGACGGTTAAATGTTAACTTTTATAAAGTTAAGGTTAATTAAAGTAAGAGACTTCCTTGTTGTTGTAAATTGAGAGAGGAAAACTTGTTAGTAATCATTGAGAAATTGTTATTAGTTATCATAAGTGTTGTTAAAATATATTGGCCTGTCTAATTAATGATAATTTAGTAATTGGTTCTCACAAAATGACGTATTTAGGAAGGCCTTCCAATCGTTTACTCTTAATAACTCTAATGAACTTCGGAATTCGTCAACCGGAAGAACAATTATTAAAGGTAAATATAGTTCTCTATTTTAAATATTATTATAGTACTTTAGTGTAAAAAACTAAAAATAGTCTGGTGGCGTAAAGAGCCTCTTCTATCGAAAATTATGCAAAAAATATAAATTTTTGATAATACATTATAATATAGTATTATTATATATATATATAATATATATATATATAATATAATATATATAAAATATATAATATATATATATTATATATATATATATATATATATATATATAATATATATAATATAATATATAAGAAATATAATATATTATATTATTATATATATATATATAATTATATATATAATAATATAAATATTATATATATTAATATATAATAAATATATATAATATAATATAAATATTATATAATATATAATATATATATATATATTATATATATAATATATATAAATATAGTATATAGTATATATATTTATATATATGATATATATATAATTTAATAATAATATAATATATTAATTTAATATTAATATAATATTATATAATTATATATTATATACAAGGAATAATATAATATTGTGAAATTTAATTGTAGAATCCAGTAAGATTAATTTGGGTCAATAACATAATTTAAAGAAAGATTACTTTCCTTGGTGTGAACTTGTTTGATAATTCCATGAAAGCTGCGCGAAGTACTCACCAGCGAAGACTCCACCAAACCGACCACAAAGAGAACCCCATTCAAATTAGTTCGTCTACATTGAAAAAAGATTTACGATGAAATCGGCAATTTTGGGATGGGTTTCGGAGACACTAAATTCCGAGAGGAATTTAATCAGGTTTGCTCTCAAAAGCTATATAAAGAAGAAATTGGAGTTCGAAGCTCTACTTACTTTACTCTTCCCTCTCTCTCACTTTCTTTTTCCGCATCTCTCTCTCTCTCTCTCATCATTTCTCTCTCTCTCTCTCAAATCTCTGCTCTCTCTCTATCTCTCTCTCTTCTCACTTCTCCTCTACGTCTCTCCTCTAATACTGAATTGCTTATTTGTGACCGATGGTTCGTAAAAAAATAATCACGAACAAGTGTAATTGATAGAAAGTTAGTAGAAAGAGCTGCGTTTATAAATTGAGAAAGATTACACACGGTGGCAAAAAGAGACATACGAATCAAGTGAGAACATAATGCTAGAAAATTATTCAGACAAGAGAAAAGAAATATGGACGGTAGAAGGTTTTATATAGTTAAGAATAAGATTAATTAAAAATGTGACATAAATATTAGATTTGCAGTGGTAAGACAAAGAGGGGTAGGAAGAAGACAAGTAGAAGAACATGGGTAGACTGATGAAGACATAAGAAGATAGAAAAGACGAAAAGTTAATTTTTGCCCCTTTTGGATTTTTACCTTCAGGTTTTTTTTGTTTTCTTCATTTTGTTCTTTTTTGATTTTTATTATTCTATTTATTACTGATCAAGAGAGTTATCAATCTCTTTTTCCTTGTTCAATTAGCGTTTGCTCTTGTTCTGTTTCTTGTTTTAGTGATTCGATTATAATTCTTAAGAATCGCAAAAATTATATAATGTAAAAATTTTTAGAGCTTAAGCTAATAACATGTCTTCGTCCGTGCGTGACCAAAGTGTCCTAATAAATATAATTAAAAAAAGAAATATAATAAAGAAATGAAGAAAAATGAATATCTTCTAGATTGTAACTGCGGAATTGTTTCTATATACTATTACAGATTGTATGAGAGTGAGAGAGAGAAGAGGAGAAGAGAGAGATGAAGAAGAGAGAAAGAAGGAAGGAGAGAGAGTTGAAAGACCGAAAAGTGTGTGGGTGAGAAGATCTTTATAATCAGAAAATGAAGAAAAGCCTTATTTAGGGGGGGGGTAGTTTAAGTAGGGGGAAATTAGATACTACATTAGAACAACAAAATTAGTCGTGACTTGAGAATAATGGGGAAGACAATAAAAGTCTCTAATTATGGTGAGTATTTTTTTTATTTATTGCATTATAAAATGTAAAAAAAAAAAATAGTTAGCAACTATGCTACTTACTGGTCTGCAAAAGGTATACGAAATATAAATTAAAAGTACAAAATGATTAATATTTTAACCATAATTAAATAGAATATTAGATTGAGAAACAGAAGAAAAGTTTTTGTGCTTTAGTAGTCAGAACAATCTCATAATCAATTTTTGATGTAAAACATTAGTTTTCACTGAAAACATTTTGAAAAAAATTTAGCATAATGAACTAGAGAACCGTTATCATTTTTTTTATTTAACCTATCACGTGGATCCAAAAACTTTATTTAGAAATCAAATTACGGTTTGAAGACTCAAATGTCATTTTGGAAATTGAAAAGAGTTATAAAAAAAGGTTATAATACTCATGAAATTAAATAACATCTTTATATATTCTATATACTCTGATAATAAGAGTTTTTTTGTGGTAATTTTATAGGCATTATAGAGTAATATTTATATGGGTGAAAGGCTTTTAAAAGTTTATGTATGATGTAGACAATGTATTTTTAAGGAGTTTATGACTAGGAGGATGACACATTATGAAAAAAAAAATTGTTTGTTTTCACTTGAATTTAGATAAAGAGAAAGGTCAGCATCTGTGTAAATAATAATACGGGTTTTAAATGTAACAGCACTATTTTTTAGTTATTGTGAATCCTATTAATTAATGAATTTATTGAATGACGGATAATAATATTATAAGAAAAACCACAAACACAAAATTTTTGCGCGCGCATCGCGCGCATACACACATTAGTAGATGGAATACAAAGAAATGAGAACGGCCCGAACAGCATTAATTATATAATAATAATATATATATATATATTATATATATTAATATATTATAATTATTATATAATATATATATATATAATAATAATGTAATATTAATTATTATATAAATGATTAATATAATATATATATATATAAATCACTTAATATAATATATATATAAAATATATAATAGTTAATATACATGGGCCCGTTAATGGGAGGAAGGGTAGGGCCAGGCTAGCTGCTTGTATAGTTTGAAGTTTTATGAAATGTTTCCAACACGTTCAATTTCTTTTTAAATCACTGCTAACAACAATTATGTAACGCCCATACGAATTGATATGGAAAAAAAATAATATAAAATTACAACGTATAAAGAAATATATATAATATTATATATATATAATATATATATAATAAATAATATATAATATATATATATATATATTATATATTATAATATAAAATAATAAATAAATATAATATATATATAATTAATAATATCTATATATTATAATAATATAATATATAATATATATATATATATATATATATATATATATATATATATATATATTAATAATTATAATAAATATAATAATATATATGACGAAAAGGCCTTTTTTTATGCTTGAAGATAACTTTGTGGCTGGAATGTATAGGGGAGGGCCATGCGCTACCATGGCCGACTTAGTAACGCCGGCTACATGTGATAATAATATCCATTCATACATGCATTCGTTGTTGCCCAATCAGAGAATCGTAAGACGTTTGAAAATACATTCTGATACATTGATGATGGTAAAATTTTTATTTTATATTTAGGTGTTTCGAGTATTTAAGAATTTGAATGTAGTATAGGTTTTGTTTTGCTCTAAATCTAAAAAAGAATTAAAATATATAATAATAAAAAAAATAAAATACGATGAGAATGATTATGAATATATAAATGCGAAAATTTGGGCATATAGTCCTGGGAAGAGAGGTAAAACTGCTTGTGTGCTTGAGAAAAAGGTCCCGAAAGAAGTAGTGGAGGTGGTAAAAATTTTATTACTATTTAATCTACAAAGTAAATCATCTGTGTAAAAAATATGGATATTATAAAAAATAATCGTTTATAATTCAAAGGCCTAGGATTGATAATGAAGTTATTCACGTTATGACTGATTGAGCAAAGACCATAACGAAACCACATTCAAGTGCTGGTTCTAGAAAAAATGTTGATGATATATTTCAATTTTCATATACTAACTGATGAGTTAATTGATAATTTAATTTAGGTATAAAGGTTGGGCTAACTGGAGTATACGTGCATAAGCCATACAAGAGGAAATAATATGTCTGCGATATTGGACGTAATTCCACATATTCAATATCAATATTAAAGATTATAAAGCTTCCCTGTTATAGTAACTTTAATGGAATGTCTCTAGTACAAACACTAATACATATTATGATTAATTTATTTAATTACAAAGATTAGCTTATAAATTCTCTGAGATAGGTAGAATATAACTATTATTCTACCTTTTACATTTGATTAAATATAATAGCCTAAGAATTATACATATATGCTACAATTTCTTTGTATGCCTAGCGTAATTTCTATAATAAATGATATAATTTTGAGCTTAAAGTAGTTAAATATAATATGTATAATTGTTAGAGCGGTTTCAACTAATTTATGTATAGCTCACTTTTAATAATAAAGAAATAAAAGTACAGCTCATTTATTTGATGAGCTACCTATTTATATGTATTAATAATATATAATACATAGTAAAATAAATATATAAAGTAACATTAGAGCTAGTATTCATGTGCTACAAAAACGAATACGCCTTAAATTATAGTATAAATTTATATAGAAAATAATTCAGTCAATAATATATAAAGAATTTAATTCACTCATATATATATATATCAATTAAAGAAACTAGACTAATTCATTTAAAACATAAATAATTATCATTATAAAAAGTTGATATAACATATGTAGTAGAATGTATAGTATATATTATTGTTAAATTTATATATTTATATTTATTATATACTAAATTTATATTATTATATAATAAATACAGATAATTCGGATGTATATTGTTGCAAATTGATGTACATTTGAAATTGCAGTTGTCAAAAACTGAAGTACAAAATATATGATAAGATAATGTACTTTGAATTAATATGTGTAAAAAATACACTACCGTACATATCTACACACTTATTTATATTTAAACATATATAAAATAACATCAAAATATATAATTATGAAACTCCGAAGAAGAAAATATATAGACACATAATTTTAATTATATATATTTCTAACTATATATTATCTATCTCCTCTTCGCTCACCCACCGCGCGCATCACCCAAATCAACAAAACAGGAAGTAGGAGCAGTGGGCCAATGAGCAGTAGATGAGTCTCTTTTTTTTTACCGGATTTGCTTCATCAATATCAGAAGTATAATAAAGCTTAGGAGTATGTTGTTCTATGTGAACTTTGAAATCAAGGCGGAGTAAAACGAAATATATTGCATGATATGAATTCAAGTATGAACTTATTATTTTTTATTTGTGGAAAGTTTGCAATCATGTTAATCAAATGGTTGTTAACGTTGTCATTGTAAATAATTTCTCGGTGATTTAGGTTATAAGTTTTTCGCTGACATATCCGGGACAGAACAGCAATCGATTGGTGTTCGCTTCGTTGATATAAGGATCTTCCATGTGACGAAAGAAATTTCTTGGTCTTTAATTCTCCTCTAATAAAAAATAACCTTAAGCTGAAGATTATAGCCAGAGTATTTATGTCTACTCATCGAGATATTTACTTTCAAATTATGGAGTAAGCTTTGTTATGACTTTGTTTGAAATGGGGTGCTTTCCAACCATGACGGCAAAGAAAATTGAAGTTCAGAAGATTAAAAAGAGATAGTTACACCTAAATGCCAATTTTTTTTAAAAATTGCTTTTTATAATCGTTAATATTTAATAATTATTTGACCTAAATACCATTATACTAAATTTGGCAAAGTGAATAGTAAAAAATAATTTTATAAATTTTTTACCTCTCGTGAAATAATGTCTCGCAGAAATTTGGGTGGCATATTATACTATTGTTTGCGAAAGCACGATGGCTTGCAAGTACAAATCAATGACTAGATTTTTTAAAAACATTTTAACACAAAATAAATTATCAATTAAAAAATTCTCTCATCTGATCAAAGATTAAACGCAAGCACAGACGAAAATGCAGGCATGTCAGTTTTATGCAAGCAGCAGGAAAGTCCTGCATTTCTCATCTGTTTAAGTTAATCATGCCAACCGAAAGATGTATAGTTCATATTTTGAGGCCTATAGAAATATATTCATCAAAACTAAAGATAATATATTTGTTCAAGTTACTTGTACACAATTGTCGAAAAACTTTTACAATATTTTAAAACTGATGGAAAGAAATATGCAGTCTCTTTTTAAAGGAATTTAAAAATTAAAGAAATTTTTGCAAAATATTTTCATTTCCAAGTGCAGTATCCACGTGCTTCAGAGTTGCAAGCTTATTTATACTTTAATACTTGTATTACTCATCATTTTTTCATTTAATCTGAGTTTCAAGATATTCGGCAAACACAATATATAATACGACCCTTTCCGTGCTTTTGCAACAGTTAGAACAAATAAAATTAACCAAATCCGAGATATTTTAATTAAAAAGTAAATTGAACGTGCATGTGATAATAACTGAGATTAAATATATTTGAACAACCTACAATTGGGTTGGAGCGAAAATGTGGCTAGGGGTGATGTCGGAATTGGATTCAGATGAGGAACAAATAGATGAAGAAATGAGTTCCATCAGCA
>JABUQX010103948.1:20000-22500 GCA_015478945.1 Trachelipus rathkii
GTGTGTGTTGGAGCGGAGAGGAATGAGAGGGGGGAGAGAAGGAGTTGTGATTTTGATGAGTGACATGCGGCACAGAAGTAAAGTGGATTATGGTTTGTGTAAATTACTAAAATTCTAATGATTAAATTTAAGTTTGAAAAGGTCAAGGTATGTGCGGTTGTTAACACATGACCTCTGAGAGATTTTGAGAAAGTGGCGACTTTCCTGGGATATCTGAATGAACGTTTGGGATGGGTGAGTAGGAGTTTCAGATTGATTGTGTTTGGCGATGACCTAAATGGTTGGATAGGTGATCAGAAAAGAGATGGTTACAGGTGTTTGGGGTGTCGGGAGAAATGAGAATGGTAGGGGGGGGAGGTGATCTGATTTCTGTGAGGAAACAGGTAATATGTGTGTAAGTAATAGTTTTCTTCAAAGGCACAGGATTATCCATAAATATACTAGAGTTGGTGTAAGTAGAGATGGAATCGAAGTGGAAAGTATGATTGATTTTGTGTTGGTGAAGAAGTAAGAATGTTGAGGTAATGTGAGGATGTTAAATCATTGGGGAGCTTCGGATGAATTACGACATATGTTGTTTAATGTAAAATTAAGTTAGTGGGGGTGTGGATGGAGAGGAAAAATTTAAGAAAGAAGTGGGAAGACTTAAGAGTGTGAAGTTAAGTGAACAAGGATGAAGGAAAGCCATTTAAAGTTAGAGCTTGCAAAAAATCAGTTGAATGTGAACAAGATAAAATTGATCAATGTGAGCAGCAAATGAAAGAAGCGTTTGTTAGTAGTGCAAGAGAAGTATGTGGATTGTGGCCAAAGTTGAAATAAGGATCTCAACAGTGAATGGAGGAATTAAGAGGTGATTCAAGTGGTTAAAAGTAAAAAAGAGGAGTGGTTGAATGCGCTAAAAGCAAATGATGAGGTCTCCAAAGAAAGATGATTAATAATTTATAAGGAGGAAAAAAGAAAAGAATGAAAGTTGCATACGTAAGGAGGAAAATGAGGAAAAATGACAGTTTGGGAAGGATGAATTAGGTGTTTAAGCAATGGAAATAGGAAGTTCTTCTGGAAGGAAGCGTGAAAGGGTTAAGAATGAGAGTAAAGGGAATCTTCATAGCATAATGACAGTCGATTGGGCTTCGTTACTGATGAAATGGCTGTGAGAAGAGTGTGGAGAGAACGCTTAAAACCCATCTTCATAGGCATTGCTATAATGAAGAGGTGGATAGTGAATGCATATGGGTTTCATAGCTAACAAGAAGACAATAGATTTTTTGATGATGAGGTATTCGGTAAGGAGAGGAGGTAATGAGGGCAGGGGTAAGAAGTTGAAGAATGTAAATCTCTACAGGCATAGATGGAATTAAATGGTGAATGAATTCAGAATGGAGGCGATATGTTGATTGAATGGGTTTGGATGTGTACAAAGCGTTATTGAGGGTATATGTTTCAGAGGCATTAAAGAGAGCAGCAAAAAGTAAGCCTTATTTAAGGGGCAGGGGGATAAGGGGTAGCTGTAGGAATTATTGGGGAATTAGTTATTGAGTGTTGTAAGGGAAGATGTATGCTAGTAAATTTGGCTGAAAGAGGCACGTCGAGTGACTGAAGATTGGTGAAGAACAAGGTGCGCAATTTAGAAATGGTAGAGGATGTGTGGATCAAATTTTACATTGAAACAAATGATTGGGAAAATGAAAGAGAAGAAGAATAAATTGTATTTAGGTTTTAAGGATTTGCAACAGGCGCCATATGACAGGATTAATAGGGAGCTCTGTGGCAGGTGTTAGTGATATATGATGTTGGTGGTAAGATTCTGAATGGAATCAAAAGTATGTAATCGACGATAGTGAAGCGTGTGTAAGAATAAATGAAGTAGAAAAGGATTGGTTTAATATTAATAGCGAGTGAGGCAGGGATGTGTTATGTATCCTTTGTTATTTAATCTGTATATGAGACTGTGGTTATGAAGAATTTAGAGGTGGGATTGGCAGGTGAATGTGTTAAAATGGTGGAGAGTGGGAGGGTGCCCTGCTTTTGTATACAGATGATTTGGTTTTTGTGTGGTTGAATCTGAAGAGATTTGGAGAGAAGTTGGTAGACGAGTTTGGGCAGTGTGTGTAAATTGAGTGTGTTTAATAAGTAAAATGTCGGTAAGAGTAAGGTTATGGTAGTGAGTGTGGTAGAGTTGGGTTGTGAAGTTATGTTTGGATAATGAGCAACTGACAAGTACTGAGTTTTAAAATTCTTAGGATATATGTTGGATGAAAAGGGAACAGGATGATGCAGAATGTAGTAGAAAGTTGTGAATGGTAGGCAGGAAGGAGGCTGGGGCAATTAAATCTTTTGTGGATGTGAAGGAACTAAGATTGTGTGTGCGCTAGGGCTTTTGGCTGAAGGTATGTTATTACCTTTGTTAATGTATATAGTAGTGAAACCATGGTCTGGAATGAGAAGGAATAGAATCTAAGGTAGCAAACTGTTCTGATGATGGCCAATCCAAGGGCGTGTT
>JABUQX010103948.1:30000-38267 GCA_015478945.1 Trachelipus rathkii
GTAAGGATCGTTCATAGAGGTGTTAACATAACACCTAGGGGGGATTCAGTATGTGTTTTGTTTTACTGTTTATACAGCTTTAACTCATGTTCTTACTGCTTTAACTGATTGTTTTTAATAGCTTGGCTATTAACCTGTATATGGTTTTGCTGTTTGTTAAACTCAGTATAATTTATTAACATTAATGGTCTGTTTTTTGGTTTGCATTATTTGTTTTTATATAAGGTAACCTATTGTATTATATTGGTGATTCTTAGGTATATTTTCATTATTTATGTTCTTATATAAGATTATGGAGATATGATTGTTTGTGATTAAGGTTGTTATAGTATTATATTTTTGATCTCACAACATATGTGAATTTCTGTATGATGATACATAGTAAATATCTTGAAGTGGTTATTTATACTGATGAATTTACAATGCATAACCGTTGTTTGAGGTGAGTGCCATTGTTTCCTAGACACAACATTCAACTATGGTCAACTTAACAGTTTAACCCATAGGCGCGAGACCTGTACATTTTAAACTTTGAACAGCATGGTCGAACCGGAGAACCTACACATGTCCACATAATGACATACTGTACACCTGTTTACATACGCATTAGGGACACTGATAAAAATTTGAGCACCTATCACGGAGCGCAGTCACATCAGCAAGATTTTTAGCGTTATACAACTCCCTACGACAACATAAGAGATTTACTAGTTGTCAATAGATCCACTCGGTGCATTAAATGTCAGGGGGGAAGACAGCAGATTTAGACCTATCACGTCAGAAGGAAATGAGGGGTGACGGGCGGTAATCCGGAATTCTACTGGCGTGATTTGTTGAGCGCGTTTAGAGGTGTTAAGCATAGTAAAACACCTGGGATACTCATATTGCACCCGATTTACCTTACAGACACACAGATTTACTTATACACACACACAACACACACACACACACAAACACACAACACACACACTACACAGACACACGCCCACACACACATCGCACACTCACTGTACACATATACGTATAATTTATTAATACATTTTATGTTTTAATTAAACACGTACATTTATATATTTCTCATTCAATTATAACTAAATTATTTCAAAGTTTCTTTAAACTTCTATAATAAATCAATCCTTATCTTTGAACAAAGAATTTATTATACTGTTAATACTTTTTGTTTGTAAATTTTATAACTATCAAGTTTTATAATAAATAATTTTAACTAAAATTTTATGAAATTGTTCAATTAAAAAGCATCATTATTTATCGTACCAATTGAGAAGGGCAATAAAATCAGTAAATCTTAAGTCAGCCCCTAGCGACCCCTCTAGCACCAAGCTATTGCCACGTTTTGATCTATTTGACTTACTGCTTGTACATCATCTTTAGCCATGTAACATAAGTATAAAAAGAACAAAATATAGTTCTTTCTCTGTAACTATAAACATGTATTTTATTAAAGATCTTTCTAAGTTTCTTATTTATAAAAATAACTAATTATTTACTTACATTTATATTATTCCTCGATGTTAACGTAAAAAATTTTCAAAGTTTTTAAATAATTCGGGTTTTCTTTATTATTATATATTATTATCTATGTACATTGAACAATCCATCACGGAGAAAAACACAAACATGACCCGCACTCCTTACCAGATAGCGAATGACCCTGTTCTGTAAAATCGTGGTATGTAGGATAATCCTTTTTGAGAATCCCGGGGCGATTTAAGCCTAATTCCAGGTCAAATATATTTCCAACTGACCTTTTTCTGTAAAATGTGGTGCAATAATTACGTTAGGCCTAAATTTAGGCTAAGTTTAGGATAAGCCTTTTTGTCGACGGTCTAATTTAATCCTCTAATACCAGGTCAAAAGGTAATTCCAGTATAGACACAAGAATATTGTTATTATTATTTTATAAATATATTTCAAACTGAAACATGCTGGATCGGTAAGATCCTTTAAGCATGTAAGAAGGAAATGTTTTCCCTACTTGTGATTGGTCGGAGTAATCCTCACCCTAGTTCATAAGCTAACCACCACGGCTCAGCATGAGCCCAACCCGCAAAGCAGCCACCCGCACCGCTGGTGGCGTCCGCGCCGCAATCCCCGTCTCGCCGCGTGCGCCCGCAGGCGCAATATTTCCGCGTCCCCGCCCGCCGCGTGCGCCCGCAGGCGCAATATTTCCGCGTTCCCGCCCGCCGCGTGCGCCCGCAGGCGCAATATTCCCGGCGTCACTCGCCAGCCGTTAGTGTTTATTTCTATCATGCCTGTTGTTATTATTTATTTTAATAAATATATTTCAAACTGAAACATGCTGGAATCGGTAAGATCCCTTTAAGGCAGGTAGAAGGAAATGTTTACCCGTTTTCTTGTAGTGGACGGAAGTAATCTTATCTCTATATGACTGTATGTGATTGGTCTGAGGAATTAATTTTAATTCGTTTTTGGTTTTAACGTATGTAAAAACATGTTTGTTCATTCCTGAACTTGCCATGTGATTGGACAGTGAAAATTATATTTGAGGATTCGTGTTTTAGATCCAAACGCATTTTAAAATCATACTCGTTTTGGCTCTTGAGCGGTGCACAAGTTCTCTGGTTTGTAATAAAAGTGTTCTATTTTCACTAAGTGTATATCATGAACCACCTTAACATGTATACCTCAATACAAGACATTATCCAGTGGGAAATCAAGATCCCAGGAAGTAGGGTTTCATTCTTATATAAAAGAAAACCCGATGGATTTGAATTTTTCAAGTGTGCTACCCAATCACCCTGTTATAATACCAAGCGTATTTTCGTGAGTCCAGATGAATTACTTTGTATATGTAATCACACTGAAGAGTGGCTTACAGAATACTTTAAACCAAGCTCAGCTTTAAACTGGAACGAAACAGTTATTAGCCTGTGCGAAGAAACCAGCGATAAGCAACTTACTCTAGCATTTTATAAACATCAAAACATAATCAGTTTGGAAGTTAGATTATGGGAGAGAAATAATGAAACAGGAGTATTTGAACCTACATCATTTGGATTCTACATATTTCAGGCCTAACGCAGCTGAAATATATGTTAGAGGTACGTAAGCGAATGTTATTGCAGCTGAAGAAGACATATGTGTTATCTAATTACGTAACCGTAATTCATTACATGTTATATCAAGAATACTACGCATTTAAGAAAACCCTGATCGATGATCCTACGGTTATCATCGACCGCTTCCTAAGTTCTATAGACGTACAGAAATTCATTTATCTACTTAGAAAACAATGGCAGGAAAGTATTTATGCACGTAACCCCGAATGTAAATATACTGGATATGAGTCTGAACGGGAAACTTTTACGTATGTGTAACTGAAGGTGTTACGCGAGTTAACGAAAGCTATATCATCGACACATGAATATAAATGATTTGGCATATTTGCGAAAGATTTAGAGAATTGTTTAATATACAATAATCAATAAACATTTGTGTAAAATGTATGTGGAAGTGTTTATATATAATAATAGTTCTGTATTATATTAAATGTGAAACCTTATATATAAACAATGTAAATATATTTAACACTCTTGTATATATTTAATTTTAGCCTTAATATATATATATATTAATAATATATATATATTAATAATTACTTATATATATATATATATGTATATTAATATATATATATAGAAGTGATATAAATAAAATATAATATATTATATTATAATATCATTCTTCCAAATAATCGATATTTTGTTTATTAAATTTCTAATTATATAGTAAAGTTTTTATTATCCTTATTTTAGCTTTCTTAAATAAATATTTACATGTATGTTAAGAGTTTAAATAAACCAGGTAAGGCTTAGGATATGAAAAAAACATGTTTTTACATACGTAAAACCAACAATAGCGATAAAAATAATTCTCGACCAATCACAATGGAGGGTGAATAGAGATAAGGATTATTCCGTCCACTCACAAGAAAGGTAAACATTTCCTTCTTACGATGCTTAAAGGATTCTTACCGATCCAGCATTTGTTTCAGTTTGAAACTATATTTATAAAATAATAATAACAACAGGCATGAAGTAAATACATCTGAATGGCTGGCGAGTACGCGGGAAAGTATTGCGCTGCGGGCGGCACGCGGCGGGCGTGGACAACGCGGAAGATATTGCGCCTGCCGGGCGGCACGCCGGCGGGCGGGGGACGCGGAAATATATGCGCCTGCGGGGCGCACGCGACGGACGGGGATGCGCGGCGGGACGCACCAGCGGGTGCGGGGTTGGCTGCCTTTGGCGGGTGGGGCTCATGCTGAGCCGTGGGTTAGCTTATGAACTAGGGGAAAACTACTCCGACCAATCACAAGTAAGGAAAACATTTCCTTCTTACATGCTTAAAGGATCTTACCGATCCAGCATGTTTCAGTTTTGAAATATCATTTATAAAAAAATAATAATAAAATGATTCTTGTCTATACTGGAAATACCTTTTGACCTGGTATTTAGGATTAAATTAGACCGTCGACAAAAAGGCTTATCCTAAATTTATCCTAAATTTAGGCCTTAAGTAGTTATTTGCACCACAATTTTCACGAAAAAGGTCATTTGAAATTAAATAATTTTTGACCTGGACATTAGGCGCTTAAATTCGCCCCGGAATACAAAAGGATTATCTCTACAACACCTTTTAGCAGAAGAGGTCAGTTTCGTATCTGTAAGGAGTGGGGGTTGTTGTGTTTTCTCGTGATGGATTGATCAATGGTACATAGATGTAATGAATAATAATAATGAATAAAGAAAACCCGAATATATTCTAAAAAAACTTTGAAAATATTTTTAGTTAACATACGAGAATATATAAATGTAAAGTGAATAAGTTATTTTAAATAAGAACTTAGAAAGATTTTTAAAAAAATACATGTTATGTTAGCAGAGAAGAATTATTGTTGGTTCTTTTTAAAATATCTTATTTACATGTGGCTTAAAAATGATGTCAAAGTCAGTAAGGTCATGATCAAAACGTGCAATAGCTTGGTGTAAGAGGGTGCGGTAGGGGCTGACCTTACTGATTTACTGATTTCATTGGCTGTTTTAAGGTACGTAAAATATATGTTTTAAATAAAATTTCATAATAAAATTTTAGAAAAAGTTATTTTAAAACTTGATAGTTATATAATTTATAAACAAAAAAGTATTAACTGTTAATAATAAATTCTTTGTTCAAAGGTAATGATTGATTTATTATAGAAGTTGTAAGAAACTTTGAAATAATTTGTTAGTTAATATTTGAAGAAGTAATACTAATTTTACGTCGTGTGTAATTAAAACCATAAAGATGTTTAATAACATTATACTATTATCCGTGTGTAGGTGAGTGTGGCGTGTGTTGTGGCGTGTGTGTGTGTGTGTTGTGTGGTGTGTGGTGTGTGTGTTGTGTGTGTGTGTGTGGTGTGTGAAGTAATCTGTGGGTGTAAGTAAATCTGTGTGTGTGAGTGCGAGGTAAATTGGCGTGTGTATAGTAAATCTGTGGTGGAGAGTGCTAAGTAAATCTGTGTGTGACTGTGGTGTGATGTGTAAATTTAAGCTGTCTATCGGGTAAAATGTAAGTGTTAATATAAAGAAACATAGTGAATGTGTGTGTGGCCGCATGTGTATAAGTGTAAATGTAAGTGTCTATGAGGTAATATGTAGTGACATAGTGACTGTGTGTCTAATGAATAATAACAATAGGCAGAAGTAAATATATAAGGAGAAAAACATTTAAATAAGTAAAAAGTAAAATAATCAAATAATAAATATTAAATAAAAAATAATATTTAAACAAATAAAAATGAATAATCAATCAAAAGAATTATAACAAAAATAAAAAATCATAATGATTAATCAATATGGATGAAAACAGTAAAAACATAGTCAGTAAAGCAGTAAAACATGAGTTAAGCAGTAAAACATGAAGTTAAAGCAGTAAAAACAGTAAATACAGAAAGGCATACTAAATCCCCCCTAGGTGATAGGTAACACCTCTATTGATTTACTGATCTTACTGCTTAAGTATGGTAATCGTATATGATAGTTCAAAGCGGTAAAGCAAGAAAGTTAAAAGCAGTAAAGCAGAAAGTTAACGCAGTAAAGCAGTTAAAGCAGTAAGGCAGTAAAGCAGTAAAACAATACAGCAAAACAGCCCCCCTAGGTGTTAGGTAACCCCTCTATTGATTTACTGATTTAATGCTTTAAGGTTATGTAATTTTAATAAATATGTGAGTTAAAGCAGTAAAACATATATAGTTAAAGGCAGTAAACATGAAGTTTAAAGCAGTAAACATGAGTTTAAAGCAGTAAACAGTAAAACAAAAAGCATAGCTAATCCCCCCTACGGTGTTACGGTAACACTCTATTGAATTTTATTGATTTACTGCTTTAAGTGTCTGTAAGCATACTATTTTTAAATAAAAATTTCGTACAATTGTAGTAAAATTCTTACATGCAATTTTTAGAAATTTATAAATTAAAAATACTAAGTAAAATATAAAAATGTCTTGTAATTAGTTACAGTTTTAAAGGTTCGGAAAATGTTTTTAATAAAAATGTTTAAGTGCCTAAAATTAGGATGGGCTAAAATTGACCGCATGGAAGACCAAAGGGTTGGTCGTGGTGTTAATACGGTGTGTAAGTGGGTCAAATGTAAGTGTAAGTGTTCTATGGTGAGTGTACAGTGTCATTAGTGAAGTGTGCTGTATAAGTGTAAGTGGTGTGTGTATGTTGTGTGTGTGTGTGTGGTGTGTGTGTTTGTGACCGCTTGTGTATAAGTGTAAATGTAAGGTGTCTATGGGTAAATGCAAGTGTCATAGTTTGAATGTGTGTATAAGCGGGAATTAGTGAATGTGTGTATTAAGTGAATTGTGTGTATAATGTCCATAGTGAAATGTGGTGTGTGTGTGGTTGTTGTGTGTGTGTGGTGTGTGTGTGTGTGTGCGTGTGTGTTTGTCCACGGATGGAAATAAGTTGGATAGATTCCAACAGGTCAGTGTACCCTTTACATGACCTTTTCATGTTAGGCACAGCTACCTACCAAACGGCTAGGCATCAGTTACCTGGATGAGCTCAAGATAATCTCTACTAATGTTGCAGGTTAGGATAGGTTGGTGTAGGCTAGGTGTAGGTGTACGCTAGGTTAGGTTAGGTTAGGTTAGGTTAGGTTGGTTTAGGTTAGGTTAGGTTAGGATTAGGTTTGTGTTTAGGTTATGTTAGGTTGGTCAGTTAGGTTGCAGGTTTAGGCTAGGGTAGCGCGGGGTAACGGGTAGTCCGGTCAGGTACAAGGCCGAAATATCATGGTCAAACAAGTTAATTATATCATATATATATACATATACAGATGTATATTTACAATGTGTACATTTGTCACACTATATTTGTCAAATATATTTATATATATATATATATATATCTATATATATATGTATATATATATACTAGACGTTCTCTCAGCTCCGTCTCTCTCTCTCTTCTCGTCTCTTTCGTCATCTCTGTCGTTCCTTCGCCGCTTTCTCTCGTCTCTCTTCTCTTCTCTCTCCTTCTGCCGTCTCTCTCTTCTTCCTCTCTCTCTCTCTCTTCTCTCTCTCTCCTCTTCTCTCTCTCTCTCTCTCGCTCGCTTTGTAGATGGGCATGTTTGGATCGTAAAAAGCCACGTGTTGCGTCGCTGGACGAAACCGTAATACCAAAAAAATAAAAATAAAAATCAAATAATTTACACTTGGCAAATAAATGTCAATGAAAAATATTTATAAATATTTATGTAATATAATGAATAAAATAATTCAAATAAAAATGAATAAATATTCGAAGTCAAAGAGAATAAGACAATAATAGATAGCACGGTCTTCCACGTGCTTTTACGGTGGCGATTCTCAATACGAGAGACTTGTATAACATAAAATAAAATAAAAATAATAAAAATTATGCGGCGAATAATAAAAGTAATTCAAAATAAAAATAAGTTAAAATAGATTAAAATTCAAATAAACAATATATAGTATAATATATATATATATATAATTATATAGTATATATATATTATATATATATATATATATATATATATATTATATATATATATTTATATTATATTTATATATATTGTATAATATATATATATATAATATTATCGTTACCCATCTGTCCACTAGGGCTAATTATAAAAAATGGAGCTACCGCGTGGATCTTTCTAGTGCTTTGATTCTAACTAATGCCTCACGCCTCATGCTCTTCTAACTTGCC
>JABUQX010103949.1:0-5000 GCA_015478945.1 Trachelipus rathkii
TTATATATATAATATATATTATAGTTATAATATATATAAGTTATATATAACTAATATTATATATATATAATATCTAGGTATGAAGTATAGTATATAGTAACATATATATACCCACTATATATATTATACCATATATTAGGTTAAACTATTATATAAAATTACAATAGATATTATAGTATTTATATATATTTACTACTTATACTACCCTATAATATATACATATAATTCTATTATGCCAGCTGGACTTTCTTTTTACTTCTCATTCTTAACCTTTCGTCACTTAATCATATAGAGCTTTGATAAAGAGTATCCTCTGATTCATCCTCTAATCTCAAACTGCATTAAATTAAATTAATTTGTTCCTCTCTTACATATGCATCTTGTTAGTTCCTCCTCTCCTTTTCTACCTTATCAAGACCTATATCATTGGAATTTTTCACTTACAAATTCACCAAGCGCTTCTTTTTTACTTTTAGCAGCTTTCCTCACCTCTTCATTCCACCAACTCACTGTTAGCATTCTTACTCCCTACTTTAGCACATCTTCTACCTATTTCTCCTGCGCTATTAACAAACGCTTCCTTCATTCGCGTCCAGATTATTCAGTTGTACATCTTGATTTCCAGTATCAATATGATTAATTTTTAAGAAGCTCTTAATACATATTCCTATTAAATTTTTTTCCATCAACTTTCTCCTAATTACTTTCCCCACTCACACTTCTTATCACCTTCTTATTCCGAGCGCAAGCTCCATATACCTAATTCTTCGCTAAACACAACTTAAATGATCTCGCATATTACCATCCCGCTTCTACCCCAAATACTTAATTTAATTCATCCATCACAATACTTTCAACAACATCGTTTTCTTTCACACCAACATAAAATCTTAATCCATAAATTTCACTTCAATACCATGGATTATCTACTTTCACCAAACTCTAATATACTTCTGAATATTCTGTGTATAAAGAAATTATTTTATTTCTAAGCACACATATCTCTCAGAGCTCTTCCAAGAAATAAAAATCACCTTCCTACCATTATACCGCCAGCATTTACTCTTGCCGTCCCTTCCAAGCCAGTATAATTATATCGTTATATATACATAATATATATATATATATATATAATTATATTAATCTTATTGATATTATTATTATTCATTTGGTCCTTTATCTTAGGCAACGTTAATAAATATTTATATTATTAATTATATTATATATATTACATATATTATAATATTATATATAATAATAAATATATATATATATATATATATATATATATATATAATATATATATTATAATATATAATTATATATATAGTATATATTATATTATTATATAATATGAATTACTATAATTAATGAATAGTATATTAACTATATTTTAATATATATATAATAAGTATGATATGTATATATATTATATATATAATTAATAATATTATTAATTATATATAATATATATCATTTATATCTAGATTATAATATTATATTTTTGGTACTGAATAATATACATTATATAATATATATATATAAATATTAGTATTATATTAGTATTAATATATATTATATATATATATTAGAATATTATATATTATATAAATAATTATTATATATATATTTATATATATATATATTATATATTATTAATATATTATTATATATATTATAACTTTATAGGAGTGGTTTAAACAGACAATTTCCGTTTGTCTGTTGTTTGTTGTTGTTGAATGTGAGTTAAATTACTATTTATAAAAAACTCTCAGTTTGGAACTTTCTCTTATATACTAATTTTTAAACGCAATTATTGATTCCACCTCAAATAACAAATGTGCAATAAGTTTATTAAAAAAGATCAAGAAACCCATTAATTAAAAAAATTATTATATATTTAAAGCTGATATAACATGTAAGTTAGTTTATAAAGACCGTGTTAATCAAGCTTGAATGAAGGAAATAACTTTCAACTTGATTAAAATCCTATTTTATCTGGTAAACATATAATAGTACAATAGATATATTAAATTAATTATTATTATTTAAATATATAATTATAATATATATTATAATATTATTATATTATATATATATTAATAAATAATATCAATATTTTATAACTATATTAAATAATATAGTCACATTACAATACGGCAGGGGGCCCTTGAGGGGTTCAATCCACTAGTCCGGATTTCTAAGTAGTAATTGTTATTAGAGAAGTTATTTCCCTACCTTAAGAACGGGGTATGCTCCGAGTATGATTGGTGCGAACTTTTTAAAATTATAATATATATAAAGTATATTAAATATATATATATATATATTAATAATATATATTACTATATTATATATATATATTATATAATTAATATATATATATAATATATATATATATATATTAAATAAATATAATATATAAATATTATATTATATATATATATATATATATATATATAATATATAATATATATATATAATAATATATATTAATATATATATATATTATATATTATATAATTATTAATAATATATTAATTATATTAATAGTATATTAATTATTTATAAATTTAATATTTATATAATATATATATATATTAATATATGTTAATATTAATTAATAATCTTAATATATATATATTATAATATATTATATATATAAATATATATTATATATATTAATATAATATATATATACATAATTATTATAATTAATAATTATTAATAAAAAATAAAATAGCTAATAAATTAAAAAATAATATAATAAATTTTCTTTGAAATAATAATAATAATATTAATTATATAATAATTATAATAATTAAGTAAATTAATGTATATTTTTATGAATCTAAGCATAGTATAAATTTTAGGTATTATTATGGTTATATTGATTAGAAATAATTCTATAAAATGAACAGTAGAAAAATACTTTCTAATGCCAAGAGTAAATGAACGTAGATTTTAATATTAAGTATATAGCTTTGATATTAAATATATCCTTTGCAAATTTTGTCTATATTTAAAGTCAAGAATATATGATAACAATATATTGTGATAGCCAGACTTAATGCAGAAGAGGGTCATACAGCAATTAATTTGTATGAATATAATTATGTAGAGAAAACAAATTAATTGCTCAATTTGACGAAAAGAGAATTCTATGAGGAGCTGGACAATTAAGTT
Organism: Trachelipus rathkii; assembly: GCA_015478945.1. NCBI lineage: Eukaryota > Metazoa > Arthropoda > Malacostraca > Isopoda > Trachelipodidae > Trachelipus > Trachelipus rathkii. The sequence continues at coordinate 3,187 of JABUQX010103949.1, forward strand.
TCAATAAGTATTTCAAAGAAATGTGTTTAAACCTATTTTTACTTCTTCAAGTTTTCATACTTCAAAAACTTAGTATTTCTTCATATTAATAATTAGAGATTAATTGTAAAATAAATTATGTTAATTAGAGGGATAGGAATTATTTGTTATCAGTCAAATCTTTTCCTAAAGTTATCACAATTGTTAAAAATGTGCTAAATTACAATGAGTAATTTAAAAAATTACACATATTAGTGACGTGTACCATATACCATAACTTATATTTTATACCACACTTCAATATTAACATTAAATTGTATAGACATATTATCGGTTAATATAATAAAAATAACTTAGTAAAAATGAGTAAACTTACATCATTATTTTAAATAACTCACACACTTGATTAATTTATAGATATTATGAGGAATATTTATCAATAATTAATTAAATCAATATTCATTATAGCAGTGATCTTATAAAATCTTTCAAACAAATATTATATAAAATTAATTATATCCTCTTATCTATACATTCAGAGCACTCTATTATCTAGATAAATAATAATAAAATTCAACAGTTATATTAATTTAAAATTTAAAAAGTAATTACATATAAACAATCAATAAACTTAAATTAGATTGTCAAAATAGCAAACAAATCAGAGGTAATTGAGAATAACTAATAATAAATTAATAAGCATATTAGTCCTCGAGTACAATAGCCAAAAATGTATTGTACAAATTACGCTTCAGTTCGAGTCTGATTTTTGATTTAAATGAGAGAATATTACGTCATTTATATAAATATATGTAACTTTTTGCACAATACAAATTATTACACATAATCAGCCTGCAATTAATTCGTAAGCAATTCGATTCTGATGTCCTCTTTCGGTAAATGGAAAGGCATCAAGGATTAGGTTGGGATTGGTGGATTGCACTATGATACGGATTATCCTTCTGCATACAAGTAACCCTTTCCAAACATCGTTCAAGACGGCGATCAAATGGCTGCAAAGTAAGGTTGTTCCTCTCAGGACGACGTTGCCTAACTATTTTTCTTTTTTAATAATTATGGTGAGATAAATTTATCAGATAATCTATATAGATTACATCAATGGTAAAGAAATATTTTTAATTGTTAGTCAATATTACTAAACGCAGAGAATTAAAGAATAGAATTCTGAAGATCCAAAAGATTATCTTCTATTAGTGATATGTAACTTACATGTAAAATCAGCTGTGTAAACAATAAGATGTTTTACTTTTGAGTCTTGTAAGATATTACCTAAAATTTACATTCAAGTTACTATAATAAACAGTTACTTATAAAGGCGTCACTTTGATCACGATAACTAATGTAAAGGTTGCGGATTTGGATCACCACAAGAATTACATAGAGCAAAATAGCGTTTACGCCTACAAATCTTTTGGGAAGGGACAATTCGCATTATCTTTTCCACATACATCCGGAAGAATGGTCAATTCATATCCAGGCTGCACTCTATCATAAAAGTACTAGATTAATTCATAGCGTAGTCTAGAAGAATAATATTGTCATTATTTTGTGATATATATCATATAGGAAGTTGAAAACGTTTATCTAGAGCTCAACATTGTTTACTCTCTTTGTATATTTTTATAAGGGAAAAGAACACGTTGGTTTCCTTAATTAAGGATTCTGAAAAATACATCGGCGGGATTGGTAACGGTTCTAGGCTTGAGCGAGAGGGTGAGTAGATTCTGAGGGTAGTTGTTAATGAGGTGGATAGCGTTTGTTTATTATATTATAAGAGTATGGTTAGGAGCTATTTTTTATTCTCTTATTAGAGA
>JABUQX010103949.1:22500-34430 GCA_015478945.1 Trachelipus rathkii
CTCCAGTACATTGCTGTCAACCCTTGTGCAATCGTGCGCTCACTGCCATTTCTCTGTGTGTTATCATTCTTACACAGTGCCTCTCTCTGCATAATCTTACCGTCTATAAGTGTGTTCACTCTGACTGCATCCGTTTTCGTCGGGATGATCGTGCGAAAAACTTGCAATCAGCCCACATGCATACGTTCACGAGCTGAGTTGACTCTACACTTCACTGCGAGTCACGTCACCGCAAATCTCGTAGCAAACGCAACCCACTCTATCTTTCGTTTTTGTATGTCTCTATTCTGCCGCATCACTTATTGAACACGACTAAGTAGCAAGGCGCAATAGCTAAGGAGTGTACTTTCATCACGATATTCTTATAGACGCGTTCGTAATCTATTATCTCACTTTAACTTGAACAATGAGAGTATCAAACGGCAAGTATTTACCATATTCCTCTTTTGTACGAAAACACTGCGCTCACCGTTTTTCTACTAAACTCTAACACCCACATATTTCACAACCGCAACCACGTGGTCGCTACTTCATGTGACTCCAGTAGAATCTTTTCACCGTTCCCTTTTTCCATCGTTCTGCTTAAACTTCTTGTACCTCTGATCTCAAGGCTTCACCGTCTTCTATAATAGTTGTATGCGAAGTTACTCCAGCATCTCGGTCCATAAAATCAAAATACGATCTCGACCCTCTACTGAAACACTGAGGAATAAAGCCGCGCGACCTTTTATACCACATTCCTACTCCAGCGTACTGATCATTCTACTTAGTAAGTAATATAAATTTTTGAATCTATTTCATGCGTTTATTTAATACACGATAGTACCGCTTCCTCGCAGAGTAGATATAGAATAACTAAATAATAATAATAATAATAATAATAATCTGCTAAATATATAATTAATAATTTATATAATATATATATATATAACATATATATTATATATATATATATATATTAGTATATATATATAACTTACCTAAACTTTATATAATATAACTATATGAGTACCTATCAATGTTCTTAATAATAAATCGTAGACACAAGTATATATATATTACAATATTTCTTCTTAATTATTAGCTTGAGAATATATTACAGTATAATAAACTCTTCAACACTTATACTATATAGTATAATTTGCATTTCTTAACTACACTATATATATATATACATACCATCTTTGTCTAAGAGTATTCCATATATTATATACTACAGATATTCACTAATATATTACTCTAAGTATATATCATCTCTAGTATATATATAGTATATATCACCTACTACTCTATACTATTGCTTCTCTTAATACTACAAGACTTTACAATTACTTATATAACAGTCTTTTCTGTGTTCATATGACAAATCCTGTACTACTTCTTAAAAATCCTTATAATAAACCTATTTACGCTGAGAGAGAGAGAGACGATGAGCAGAGTGAGAGACGAAGAGAGAGAAGAGCAGTAGAGGAGAAGCACGTCAGCAGAAGACGAGAGACTAGCATCGCGAGAGTATGAGACGAGGCTGAAGCAGACGACGTCAGTTTTCGTTCTCGCGCAGAGTGTACACATTTCGTCTGCATTTCACAATTTTGACGTGTGTTCAGAGCGCACACTGCCGAGAATTTTTTTATATTGAAATCTACTTATTTTAATTGAAATTTTAATTAATTTGAATTAATTAACAATTAATGGAGTCGATATTTTATTCAATTTTATTTATTTGTTTGTTTATATCAATAATCTCTCATTCTTAGAATTCCACTACACACAACGCTGAAACGTTGCATTGATATTGCGCATTTAGTAAAAGGCACGTGATATGAATGGGTACCCGTACGATGACTATTATTAATGGATCTTTTTGAGATGTCGAGACAAGAGAATTTCATCTCGCATTTTCACTTTTTACACTTTACTTTTATGCATTTTTTATTTTGGAGAAATTTACCTTTACTTATTTTTTAATTATCTACACTTGAGTTTTGTCAGTAACGTAGTTATTTTTAATTTTTTCAAATATTTTGGTATTAGGTTTCGTTCAGCGAACTAACACGTGGCATCTACAAAGCCATGAGTGAATCGCAGACGTATATGAAGAGATGTTCGAGAGAGAGAGAGAGAGTAGAAAGAGACAGTATGAGAGATTGAGAGAGATAGAGCAGTATGAGGCATTAGAGAGAAGAGTGATGATAGCTAGAGTTAGACTGAAGATATAGAAGCATGAGGTTTCCAGGGTATCTCTAAATACAATATTTTTTAATACTATATACCACATGCATTATTCTCCTATATATATATCTCTTAGCACCTTAGTATTATATATATATATATATATATATATATTTATATATGATCTACTTAACTATGCCTACTAATATCCTCATAGAGTTAACTTATTATATATAGGAGAATTCAAAAAAGTCTTATCTTTACTAGATCTTTAATGAAAGTACTATATATATATGTCACACTCCGTCTTAAATATCATTTGTTCCCTATGAACCAATGAAAATTAATTTTTTTTCCCCAGAACATTGGACCCACCCTTGGCCGATGGAAATACCTATTCCCCATCCTATTATACCTTTCTAACGGTAATTCTCCCCAAGGAGAAACAAGAGATTCGTCGTGCCTTCTGTTCTTTATATATCTGTTGCCTCAGTCCCCCTCTCTTACACTCTAGCCTTACACGCTGCGCACTAACCTCGACCTTACCTAACATAACCTAACCTAACCTATACTACACACTAACCTAAGGAGCTAACTAACTCATAATACATCCGTACCACTACACTAACCTTACTACTAAAGCGGGTACCCTACACCTAGCCTACCTTCACCTATCTAACTCCTGCACCTAGCCTTCCGTCAGTATTCCGCTCACGCTCCTCATCCAGGTAACTGATGCCTACCCTTTGGTAGTATCTGTGCTACATGAGGTCATGTAGGTCAACATCTGCACGGTATACGATGTATTATATTTTCCTCAACCGTCCATCGGGCAACAAGATCCAAAAACACACCACACACATACAAGCGAACTTGTATATCTCCTCATAACACACGAGCTCAACATCATATCACTCTAACACACGATTCTACTCTATTTCCTTTTCCCTTAATATATTATACACACTAACACACATTCACTATGACACTCATACACACACCCACATTCACTATGACACTTACATTACCCATGAGACCTTACATTTACTCAACTGCAACAAGTCATTACAATACACATATATATATAGTATAATATAATATATAACACATATCAACACCCACAAAACACGTATATCAACAATATACTAAATTATTTTAATACCTATAACCGGCGATGCCGAGCACTTCAAACGCGACGTATATATACTATATATATTAGTATATATATATTAATATATATAGTGTACATACATATATAGACACTTACACTTTACATTATCACTCTTATATCTAACATGATAATTATATAACAAACACGACCTAAAATCACCCTTTTGTTATTCTCAAGGGTTCAAATTTATGCCAACTCACTAATTTTAGGCACTTAAACCTATTTTATATTAAAACAAAATCACTTATTACAGAACTATAAAGAGCAGTAAAATATATATTATATATATCTATATATATAAATAGAGGTGTTAACTAACACCTAGGGGGGATTAGTAAGCTTTTGTTTGCTTTAACTTACATGTTTTACTGCTTTAACTCATGTTTTAAACTGTTTTAACTTATATATTTTACTGCTTTTAACTCTAACATTTTATTAACATTTCATACCTTAAAGCAGTAAATTATTCAAGTGAAATTACATAAGTCAATAGAGGTGTTACTTAACACCTAGGGGGGATTAGTATGCTTTTGTTTAATCACTTGAGTTTTATACTTCGTCTTTAACTCATGTTATTTACTGCATTATAACTCTGTTATTTTAATAAAACTGCTTTAACTCATATGTATTTTAAGCTCATAAGCTTTAACTTACACATTACATTAACATTCAAATACCTTAAAGCAGTAAAGTCAGTAAAATATAATGAGGTAGGTGAACACTGACTAACCAAGGGGGTGAGAGGGGATTAGTATTAGGCTTTAGTTTTACTGCTTTACTGCTTTAACTCATGTTTTATTACTGCTTTAATAACTTTCTGCTTTACTTGCTAATTTAACTTTTGCTTATATACTGCTTTATATCTTCTGCTTTAACTGTTTTAACTTTCTGCTTACTGCTTTAACTCATATATTTTATTAACATTATGTTTTATTTTGTTTTCATACTTTTTATTTATTTTTATTATTATTTTTTAATTTTATTTTTATTATATTATTTTTATTTAATTTTATATTTTATTATTTTATTTTTTATATTATAGCTTTAGTTTGTTAAGCAATGATTTTACTTGGCATGCCTATTGTTATTTTGTTTTGGCTTACTTCATGCATTCTAATGAAAACTACACACCTCACACACACACACACAACACTACCTATCCACAATCACATGATTGCAAAAAAATAAATGAGTTTGGTTATCAGCAACACACACACCCACAGCACACACAAACACACAATACACTTACACATATACACACATTCACTATGACACTTATACACACATTCACTATGACACTTACATTTTACCCATAGACAGCTTACATTTACACCTTATACACATGCGGTACCACCACACACATTCACATGATACTTAATACAGCACATTGCACTATGACACTTACATTTATCCATAGACACTTACATTTACACTTACACTCACACACAGATTTACTTTACACTCACACAGATTTACTTACACTCACACAGATTTACTTACACTCACACAACAGATTTACTTACACAGCAGATTTACTTACACTTGCAACACGAGATTTACACACACCAAACACACACACACACATCACACTATCACAGCATGATACATTTTTCTCAGTTTTATCAACCTCAGCCTTCATCCAACATTTATGACTATCAATTAAAGTTATATCTTCATCATCACTATTCATCAATGGTTTATAATTCGGAATGTCAAACCATTTCTCAAAATTTGAATTGCTTCCAGATGACTTCATTTTCTTTGCTTTCGAGTCCTGCCTACTAACAGAATCATTATCTTTGACATCTATTCTAGCTCTTGTGTTTGCAAATTTTGCATATAGCATTTTTATAACTATCAGTGGTTTTAAAAATAACTTTTACATAAATATATTTAATTGAAATTCTTATTAAAACATATATTTTACGTATACCTTAATGCAATAAATCAGTAAATCAGTAAGGACAGCCCCTAGCAGACCCTCTACACAAGCTATGGCCACACCGTTTTGTTACTATTGACTATTACTGCTTACATCATTCTTAGCCATGTACATAAGTAATATAAAAATAACAAAATAAGTTCTTCTCTGCTAACATAACCATGTAATTTATTAAAATCATTCTTCTCAGTTTTTATTTAAAAATAACTACACTTTCCTTAATTTCTTCACACTACATTTTATACGTTATTCCACTCGGATGTTAAACTAAAAATACTTTCAACACGCGCTCTTTTAAATAATTCGGTTTTCCTATTTAATTATTAGTATTATAGGAGTAATGTACATTTTGACAATCCATCACGAAAAACAACATACTACAACAACGCTCACTCCTTACAGATACGAAAAACTGACTCTACTCTCTGTAGTAATGTGTTTGGAAATAAACTACTTCTTAGTCCTAATACTTAGGATAATCTCTTTTTGCGTACTCGGAGCGAATTATAGCCTATATTTCCAGGTTCAAATAGAGAGATCATGATATCGGATCCTATTATTTTTCTGTAAAATGGGTGGAGTGCAACATTAATGACTACGCAGTATGCAAGATTTTCTCCTAAAATTTTTAGGCCTAAAATTTAAGGATGAAGCGTTTTTGTAGAGACGAGATTTAATTATCCCTAATACGCAAGGTCAAAGGTAATTGCCGTATGACAGAAGAATCATTGTTATTACTATTTTTTTTATTAAAGGTAGAAAAGCTTACCAATTGAAACATGTCTGGACTGCGGTAAGATCCATTTAAGGAGCGACAGTAAACTACAGGATGTTTTCCTTCCTTGTGATTGGTCGGTTCATGTCACATGCCTTATCTCATAAAATCTCTGACCTCAGTAGTGCTTGGTCGAGATCATTATTTTAATCTTCTTCGTGCTTTTGAAAAGATAACGTTTGTTCTTAACTTGTTATTTGAGCAGGTTGTGGGTGTCTTTATTATCTTTTAGACCCAAACTCATTTTAAATCATAGTCATTTTTTAGCTGTTACACTGGCGGTGCACAACTTGATCTGATTTCGCTATAAAAGTTTTTATATTTTTGAACTAATGGTGTATATGATATTTATAATAAAGTAAAACTAGGTATATGAGGAATAATTATTAATTTCACTAGAATAGATAATATTTAATTCACTAGATTTATAGAAGCTAACCACCAAGGCTCAGCATGAGCCCCACCGCAAAGGCAGCCAACCTCCGAAGCCACGACCGTATAGAGGTAGCTCCCGCCGCGTCCCACCAGCCGCACCGAGCGTGCGCCGCAGGCGCAAATAATTATCCCGCGTTCCCGGCGCGCCGCGTGCGCCGCAGGACGTATTAGCCCAGAGCGCGAATTGAGTATATTTAGAAACACACATACACACACACGGACAAACGCACACATACACACACACACACACACACAACACACACGCACACTGAAAAGGAAGAAGGGAGGTTTTGGTTAATTTTGAGATTTACATAGGAGGTTTCACACTAGAATCGGATAAAGTGATCGAAACATATAAACGTAATAATTTTTAAATTAAAACATTGATGTTATTTTTATTTTATAAGTTTATTCTATAGTGTTTATTTTACTTCATGCCTATATGTGTTATTTATTTAAGAACACCACTACACAAAACACACACGTCACAAAATAAGCATCTCTACATCCACCAGTCCGTTAATTTTTAACATGATTTATTATTTCAAAAAGAAGGCGAATGGACACAACACACACACACCACGCTCACACCAGCGCACTACACTTACAACATATAGCGTATAATTTATTAAAACATTTTATTTTTATTATTATTATTCATACTTAGTGTTATTTACTTCATGCCTATTGTCATATTATTATTTGAACACACAATGCACCAACTCACTACAAACACACACGACTACGCACTCATCATTTCTACCACAAAAACACTTAAATACAACTAGCACACACACACACACACACACACACCACACCACCACACACACACACACACACACACGCACATGACACACTTACACATACCGACACCACCCAACTCGAATTTTGAATCCCTCAACTTCTGATGCTCAGCTTTTGATGCCCCAAACTTGATGTTCCAGTATTTTGATGCCTCCACTTTGATGCCTCAGCTTTGAAGGGAACATATTATATATTATATATATAAATATATATAATATATACTATATAATATATTATTATATATATATAATATTATATATATATATATATATATATATATATATATATTATATTAACCTTTGTATAGGGTACGCGGAAAATTGCGCCTGCGGGCGCACGGGCGGGCGGGAACGCGTAAATATTGCGCCTGCGGGCGCACGCGGCGGCGGGGGACGCGGCGGGACGCACCTACGGGTCGGTGTTGGCTGCCTTTGCGGGTGGGCTCATGCTGAGGCCCTGGTGGTTAGCTTATGAACTAGTGAATTAATTATTATCTATTATAGTGAAATTAATTATTCCTCAATGTATGTATTTATTATAAATATGATATACACTTAGTAAAAATAAAACACTTTTAATACAAATCAGATAACTTGTGCACAGCTTAACAGCTAAAATGACAATGATTTTAAAATGAGTTTGGGTCTAAAAGATAATAAAACACACACCTGCTCAAATACAAGTTTAAAAAACAAAGTTAATTTTCAAGCGATAAAATAATTCTCGACCCATCACATACGAGGTCATATAGAGATAAGGGATTACCCCGAACGCAATCACAAGTAAGGAAAATATTTCCTTTTACCTGCTAAAAGGATCTTACCGATCCAGCATGTTCAGTTGGAAATATATTTATAAAAAATAATAATAACAATGATTCTTGTCTATACGGGAATTACCTTTTGAACCTGGAATTAGGATTAAATTAGCCCGTCTACAAAAAGGCTTAATCCTAAATTTAGGCCTAAATTTAGGCCTATAAGGTAGTTATTGCACCACATTTTACAGAAAAAGGTCAGTTGAAATATATTTTGACCCCTGGAATTAGGCTTAATTCGCTCCGGGTTACAAAAGGATTATCCTAAAATTAGACCTAAAGTAGTTATTTCAACACATTTTACAGAGATAGGTTCAGTTTCGTATCTGTAAGGAGTGAGGGTAGTTGTGTTTCTCGTGATGGATTGTCCATTATAATAATAAATATATATAATAAAGAAAACCCGAATTATTTAAAAAACTTTGAAAATATTTTTTAGTTAACATCGAGTGAATAATATAAAATGTAAGTGAAAATGTTATTTTTAAATAAAAACTGTAGAATGATTTTAATAAAATAATGTTATGTTAGCAGAGAAGAACTTATTTTTGTTATTTTATACTTATTACAAGATAGATGATGTAAAGCAGTAAGTCAATAGAACAAAACGTGGCATAGCTTGATGTAGAGGGTGCTAGGGGCTGTCCTTATCCTGATTTACTGATTTATTGCTTTAAGAGTACGTAAAATATATGTTTTTAATAAAATTTCATAAAATTTTAGTAAAAGTTATTTTACATCTTGATATTTATAAAATTTATAAAACAAAAAGTATTAACAGTTAATAATAAATTCTTTGTTCAAAGATAATGATTGATTTATTATAGATGTTTTAAGAAACTTTGAAATAATTTTAGTTATATATGAATGAGTAATATAAATGTACGTTGTTTAATTAAAACATAAAAAGTTTTACATAAATTATATCGTTATATGTGTAAATGAGTGTGCGTGGGTGTGTGTGTGTGTGTGTGTGTGGTAAATCTGTGTGCAAGTGTAGGTAAATCTGTGTGTAAGTAAATCTGTGTGTGAGTGTAAGTAAATCTGTGTGAGTGTAAGTAAATCTGTGTGAGTGTAAGTAAAGCTGTGTGTGAGTGTAAGTGTAAATGTAAGTGTCTATGGATAAATGTAAGGTGTCATAGTGAATGTGTTTATAAGTATCATAGTTGTGTGTGTGTGTGTAACCGCATGTGTATAAGTGTAAATGGTAAGTGTCCTAATGGGTAAATGTTAGTGTCATAGTGAATGTGTGTATAAGTGTCATAGTGGATGTGTGTATGTGTGTATAAGTGTATGTGTGTGGTTGTTGTTGTGTTGTGTGGTGTGGTGTGCGTGTGTGTGTGTGCGTGTGTGTGTGTGTGTGTGTGGTGTGGTTCTAAATAATTAATAACAATTAGGCATGAAAAGTAAATAACACTAAATAGTATAAAAAAAGAAAATAATAAAAATAATAAATAAATAATAAAAATAAATAAAAATAATAATAAAAGAATAAATAAAAAGTATTAAACACAAAATAAAAAACATAATGTAATAAATATATATGAGTAAAAGCAGTAAAGCAGAAAGTTAAAAGCAGTAAAGCAGAAAGTTAACAGTAAAGCAGAAAGTTAAGCAGTAAAGCAGTAAAGTTACCCAGAAAACACTTTGAGCCACAGATGCAAAGTCTGTTCGAAGCAACAGCTTACTAATCCCCCTTGGTGTTAGGTCACACCTCAATTGATTTACTGATTTACTGTTTAAAGGTATGTAATGTTAATGAATATGTGAGTTAAAAGCAGTAAAACATATGAGTTAAAGCCAGTAAAACATGAGTTAAAGCAGTTAAACATGAGTTTAAGGCAGTAAAACAGTAAAACAAAAGCATATTAATTCCGCCCTAGGTGTTAGGTAACACCTCTATTGATTTACTGATTTACTGCTTTAAGGTATGTAATGTTTATAAATATGTGAGTTAAAGCAGTAAAACATATAAGTTAAAACAGTAAACATGAGTTAAAGCAGTAAAAACAGTAAAACAAAGCGTACTAAATCCCTAGGTGTAGTTAACAACCATCTCCCTGATTTGACTGATAGGACTTTTTAAAGGTCTTTAAAGTATATGTTTTTTTAAATAAAAATGTTTTAAAATGCCTAAAATTAGGATGGGCTAAAATTGACCCATGGAAGACCAAAGGGTTGGTCGTGTGTTTTATGCTTGTGTATAAGTGTAATGTAAGTGTAAGTGTCTATGGTGAGTGTAAGTGTCATAATGAATGTGTGTATAAGGTTGTGTGTGTGTGTGTGTTATGTGTGTGTGTGTTTGTGACCGATTGTGTTAAGTTAAATGTAAGCCTGTCTATGGGTAAAATGGTAAGTGTCATAGTGAAGTGTGTGTAATACAGTGTCATAGTGAATGTGTGTGTGTGTGTGTGTGTGGTGTGTATAAGTATAAGTGTGGTGTGTGTGTGTGGTGTGTGTGTGTGTGTGTGTGTGTGTGTGTGTGTGTATGCACGGATGGAAATAAGTTAGGATAGATCCATACAGGTCAGGTTCCTACATGACCTCATGTTAGCACAGATACCTACCAAAGGGTAGGCATCAGTTACCTATGAGCTCAAGGCGGGGCGGAGGCTAGGTGCAGGAGTGAAGGTGTAGGCTAGGTGTAGGTGTACGCTAGGTTTAGGTTAAGGTTAGGTTAGGTTAGGTTAGGTTAGGTCTAGGTTAGGTTAGGTTAGGTTAAGGTATATGTTAGGTAAGGTCAGGTTAGGTGCAGGGTTTTAGGCTATGGTGTAGGCTGGGTACAGGGTATCCGGCAAGGTCATGTCGAATATCATGGTCAACACAAGGTTAATATATATATATATATATATAATATATATATATTTATATTATATATATATATATATATATATATATATATATATATATATATATATAAATTTTAATATATAATATATATTATATATATATATATATATATATATAATATATATATTATACTATATATACTATATATATACTATATATATCTACCTTCTCTCTCTCTCTCTCTTCTCCTCTCTCTTCTCTCTCTCTCTCTCTCTCCTCTCTCTCTTCCCTCTCTCTCTCTCTCCCTCTCGTCTCTCTCTCTCATCACTCGTCTCTCTCTCTCTCGTCTCTCTCTCTCTCTCTCGCTTCTGCTCGCTTTGTAGATGCCACGTGTTAGTTCGCTGGACAAAACCTAATACAAAAAATAAAAATAAAAATAACTACGTTACGCAAATAATTAAAATAATTAAAAATAATAAAAATAATTCAAATAAAAATGAATAAAATAATTCAAATAAAATGAATAAATTTTTCGAATTAAAGAGAATAATAGCACGGACGTCTGCCACGTGCTTTTACGAATCGCATTCAATGCAACGTTTCACGTTGTGATTCTCAGGATGAGAGATGTTATAAACAAAAAATAAAATAAAAATAATAAAAATACGTAAATAATTAATTAATTCAAATAATTAAAATTCAATTAAAAATGATTCAAATAAAAAAAAAATTTCAGTGTCTCAAACACGTCTAAAGTGTAAATGCTTCGAAATGCTCCCGCAAACGAAACTTGTCTCTCCTCTCTCTCTCTCTCTCTCCTCTCTCTCTCTCTCTCTCTCCTCTCTCTCTCTCTCTCTCTCTCTCTCTCTTCTCTATATATATATATATATATATACTAATATATATATATATAGTATAATATATATATATAAATATATATATATATTATATATATATATATAATAATATACTATACGTATATATATATATATAATATACTATATATATATATATATATATTATA
>JABUQX010103950.1:0-15000 GCA_015478945.1 Trachelipus rathkii
CTTGACTTGGTTCAGACTGAGGCTGGGGTTACTATCACCCTGATAACTGTGCACCTTTCCACTTTGTATGGGCCCACTGGTCGGGAAAAACATAAAATAGTAACCTTTCCCCCGATTGTCGTGGTAAAATAACTAACTAACTAACTATATATATATATATATATATATATATATATATATATATATACTTATCTGTATAAATGTATATATATATATATATATATACTATATATATATATATATATATATATATATATATTTACTTTGCGCTGTATCTGTGATTGTTCAGAAGAAGAGAGATTTCTTCGGAAACTTTGTTTGAGATGTTGTAATTTCTGCCTGTCTTATAAAAGAAGTAACCTTTTCCATCCTAAATATTTTTATATTTATATATATATATAAATATATACCTATATATATATATATATATATATATATATATATATACTATATATATACTATATATATATATGTTTATTCAGATTACCGCCCTCACATTTTGCTCTCTTTCAAGAGGGAAGGAAATAAAATACATGAAAACCCACCCAAGCCTAACGCAAATCTCTTAGGTGAGCGCAGACGTGGGTTTTAAAGAGAGGAAGATTAAATACAGTAGGAAAAACAGAAGATGGCAAGGAGTTCCACAGAGCAGAAGTGGCTGGAAAGAAGGAGGCACCACAACGAACGAGTCTGGGATTTTCAATGCTCACGCAAAATTCATGCGAGAGCATGGCACCAAACGCAAGAGAATTTGTAGAATGCGAGGTAACTTCTCTGAGCATCTATTGTTGTAGTACTATAGAAAGAGATAGTGCGCCAACGTCACGTCGCAGAGATATAGGGTCAAGAGAGTTAGAAAGTAAGGGACAGTTAATTAGTCTCTTAGCTTTAGACTCAACTCTATCCAATAGAAGGGTGGAGCCGGAGCCCCCCAGATGTGAGACAGTACTCCAAACAAGGGCGAATAAGGCCCTTATATAACTGGAGTAGCTGTGCAGAAGAAAAAATTCCCGCAACCTGAACAGAACTCCCAGCTTCTTTGAGGCCACCTTAGCAACCGTTGTGATATGAGGTTTCAAAGATAATTTTTGTTTTATGTTCAGACCAGAATATATATATATTTATATATATATATATATATATATATATATATATATATATATATATATATATATATATATATATATACTGCTGCTATATACTATATATACTATATATATATACACATAAAAAAAAAAATATATATATATATATATATATATATATATATATATATATATATATATATATATATATATATATATATATATATATATATATATATATATATATATATATATATATATATATATATATATATATATATATATATATATATATATATATATGTGTGTGTGTGTGTGTTAGTGTGTGTATGTGGTTGTGGAGTGTGTGAGGGTGTGTGTGATAATGGGTCTATTAAGTTCAGTATTACAGCAGAGTATATGATGGTTAAAGTATAAGAAACCCTACTTTGAATAAAGTATACTACACTCACACTATGCTACACTATAGAATTGTATTTTTTTTTTCAATATATTGCTAGTATATGATACGAACAATAAATTTAAGGGGTGACAGACATGATTCAAAGATATATAGGACCTGTTATGTTTTATGACTCCTTCAGTATATGATACAAATAATGAATTTAAATGGTGACGGACATGATTCAAAAGTTCGAAATATTTTAAATAATTTTTTTAGAAATAATTTTTTAGTAATATTTTGTTTTTATTTTTTTAAATTTCGGTAATATCTTTTCTTGGGTGTTTTTTAACTAAAGGAATACCAAAGGGTAAACCGCAAAGATGGCAGGAGTTGGGGTCTCTCTGCTGGGAGACTGATAGATGAGGACTATTTCCCCCCCCGAGGAGGGTCTCTGGAACCCCCGCTCTTTGGTATTAGAGTGTCGCGGGTGTTCCTCCGCCCCTTCCCTACGGGGTATGGAAAATGTGGGGTGGGTGGATTAGATATTACTCAAATTGTAGGACTGCTGCTTTATTAATAAAGTTGCTTGAAGATTGGTGAGCTTTAATCACTATATAGCTGAAAAAATTCTTTTTAATTTCTTCATGAATTTTTAACTTTTGTGAATTTCTTTGTTGTCCTCCAGGTTTCTTCTATAGCTTCTTTATTCATATACTAGATGATTGAAGAATTCAATTGCTAGTTATTCCACCTTAATAGTTTCTTCTTTGTGAAATTAATTAACCCTTGAATTGATTAAATAGATGGTACTAAGTAGTCTTCAATATCTTCCTAATGTTGATTAAAGTTCAAAATTCTGTACTCTGCTTTTATTTTCTCAATTTGCTTTGGCAAAGTTGACAGTTTGTTGCTTCAATAGCTTGTTTGAGTTTCTGCAATAGCTTATATTTGCGTATCTTCTAATTACTAGTTTTTCTTAATATTCGGCTTTCTGTAGCCTTTATTCTATTTGCAAGCCCTTATTTTTCACCGCACCCAATATTCTGCTTTTGTCATCAATTTTATCTGTTTTGCAATCATTTTTTGCTTTTCTACTCTTCTCATATTTTGGTATTTTTTGTAACCATAGTTGATGTTCACATAGTGTAGTGATGAATTTTCTATAATCCTAATTTTCCTTTTTTTTTATATTTTAATGCAAAATATAACATATTCCCCCTTTTGCTAAGAATATTAAGTTTTCTTGTTATTCTTAGTTTCCTTAAGTTTATAATTCTGTTGTCTTCTTGTTATAAACCTGCACTTTCTCTCAGCAAGATTAATTTTGTTATTGGTCTTTTCAAAATTGTTGTATTTAAAGTATTCTTGTCTTTATTTATTTTCACATCTACTATTCTCACTCTGTTTGAGTCATCTTTGTAAACTTTTACTATTTTTCCTAAATTCCACATATTTCTTGGTTTGAAGTCATCTATTAAAAGAACTAAATCTCCCACTTGGTGTGATTCTTTTTCTGCTAACCATTTACTTCTTTTTTGCAATAAAGGGACATATTCTTTGATCCATCTTTTCCAAAATAAATCAGCAAGATACTGAACTTGTTTCCATCTTTTATATAAGTAACAATCTTTATCTTGAAATAAACCTGGTGGGAATGTTATATTGCCTTTAAGGGTTAGTAGATGATTTGGTGTCAAAGCTTCTAAGTTTTCTAAATCATTTGAAAATTCTGTTATTGGTCTGTTATTTATAATGAATTCTATCTCACAGAACAAAGTGTTCAAGTTATCATCTGTCAACCTTATTGGCTGTTCTAAGAGTGAAGCTTGTAATATATTTCTCACAGTTCTAATGTGTCTTTCAAAATGACCTCCTTTATGAGAACTATGAGGGGGTTGGAATAACCACTGTATTTCTTTTTGCTCAAAGAATTTATTTACTTGCTTATTATTCCAATTTTTAACTTGTCCTTTTAATTCTTTGTTAGCTTTCACAAAGTTCAATCCATTATCTGATCGGATCAATTTCACATTGCCTCTACGGCTGATAAATCTTCTTAGAGCATTAATAAAAGCATCAGTATCTAATGAATATAACATCTCTAAATGTATGGCTCTACTACTTAAACATGAGAATATTAATCCATATCTTTTTTCTCTTACTTTCCCTCTTCCCCTCACTATAAGAAAAGGACCAAAGGCATCAATACCAATACTTGTAAATGGTGGTATATCACCTTCTAATCTATCTTTGGGCAAATCTCCCATCAACTGCTGAGTTGGCCTTGTATGGAGCTTTCTGCATATAATGCAATCTTTTAGGATCTTCTTAATACTTCTGCTTGCTCCAATGATATAGTACTTCTCTCTTAAAGCATTTAAAACTGTTTGTTTTCCTAAATGTCCATTAATTCTATGGTAATGTCTCATTATTAACATTGTAACATGACTATTTGGCAAGATAATTGGATGTTTAAAATCAAAGGATACATCATTCAGATTTTTATTCCTCCCACCTACTCTTAATATTCCATTATCATCTATAAATGGTAGGAATTTTGCCAAAATGTGCCTTTTTGGCAAGGCTTCTTTCTTTTTTATTTTGTATTGTATATCATGAAATTCTTTATTTTGTACATATTTGTAAATAGCCTTTTCTGCATCTTTTAATTCTGTGATTGTCATTGCACCTTTATTCCAGGTTTTCTTATGCATATTTTCTTTAACTCTTAAAATCCATGCTACTTTTGTTTTTAATTTCATCCAATCTGAGACAGAATGTATGAGCTTGTCTGTTGAGCTTTCTTGTAGTTGTATGGCCATCACTGGTTTACTTTTTATAATTTCATCATTTTCATCATCTAATTTATTTTCTTTATTTTGCTCAGGCCATTGAGCTTTGTCTTTGTACAAAAATTCTGGACCAGTGCTCCATAGTTTATTGTTCAAAAACTCATTAACAGATATCCCTTTACTTGCTATATCTGCAATATTTAGCTTGCCTGGTACATAATTCCATTGGCTTATATCTGTTTGTGATCTAATATAATTAACTCTATTATGTACAAATCTTTTAAACCTTTTTGATTCATTTTTAATATATTGTAATACAATTTCACTATCTATCCAAAAATACTCTTTACTTATGTTCATATCTAATTCATCTTTTAAAATTTGGTGTATGTTAACTGCTAATTTTGCTGCACTCAATTCTATTCTTGGGATAGTTAACATCAAATTTTTATTTAATGGTATCAATCTTGTTTTAGATAATACCAATGAACAATATATTTCATCATTCTCTCCAATGTATCTTATATATGCTACTGCAGCATATGCTATTTGTGAACCATCTGAAAAATAATGCAGTTCTACCCTTTTATACTTTAGACAATTTGGATTGTATGGCCTAGGAACTTGAAAATCATTTAGCTTATTAACATCACTTAGCCATTTTATGTAACTTTTTTTTTATATCTGATGGAATTTCATCATCCCATTTAACCTTTCTATCGCATAAATTTTGAAATATCTTTTTAGCTACTAGTAGCACTGGACTAATAAATCCTAGTGGATCATATATGGAAAAAATGCAACTGAGTATACTTCTTTTTGTCATTTCTTTATTTTGTATATCTACTCTAGCTTTTATTAAATCTATTTCTGGGTCCCAACTTAAGCCTAATACTTTTTGTGAAGGTAATTTATCTAAGGATAAGTTTATTTCTTTAAAATCTTTACTTAAGTCTTGTATATCAATGTTTTCTAAAAATTTCCTTGAATTACTAGCTACTTGATGCAGATTAAAACCACTAATTTTTAAAACTTCTTTTACTTCTTTATAAACAGCTATAGCCTCATTTTCTGATTTAACAGACTTTAAACAATCATCTACATAGAAATTTCTAAGTATGGTATCTTTGGCTAGATTACTGAATTGTTCTGCTTCAATAACATTTGTAGTTTGTTTCAAGACATAATTTGCAATTGAAGGTGAGCTCACACTTCCAAATATATGAACTTTAACTCTATATTCTTCTGGAGTTTTATTTAAATTACCATCTGGAAACCATAAAAAACGCTGATAATCTTTATCTTTGTCAAGTACCTGTATTTGATAAAACATCTTCTCTATATCTGCTATGAAAGCATATTTCTCTTTTCTGAACCTTAAAAGGATGCCTTGTAGATTGGAAATATAGTCTGGGCCTGTGAGTAAACTATTATTTAAAGAAATACCATTGTATGGTAAAGCTGCATTAAATACTACTCTCATTTTTTTCTTTTGTGGATGATTTACACTATGGTGTGTTAAATAGAATCTGTCATTGTTTAATAATTCATGTTTCTCAATCTTTTCTGCAAAATTAAGCTTTAGCATTTCATCTATGTTTTCATTATACTGTACAAAATATTCTTTATTTTTCAAAAATTTACTTTTTAAAGAGTACAGTCTTGCTAATGCTTGATTTTTGTTGTTAGGAAAATGCTGATTTTCTTTTTTAAATGGTAAACCAACTTGAAATTTACCTGTAATTGTTCTTTGTAATGTATTTTCAACCTTATTTTTCCACTTTTGATCTTCAACACTGTCACAGACTTGTTCAGGATTCTTTTCAGAAAACTCTCTTAAGCAATATTTTTCAAACAAATTATCATCTTCTTCTTGTATTTGTGTTTTATGACATCTTAAACTCATGAATGCTG
Organism: Trachelipus rathkii; assembly: GCA_015478945.1. Taxonomy (NCBI): domain Eukaryota; kingdom Metazoa; phylum Arthropoda; class Malacostraca; order Isopoda; family Trachelipodidae; genus Trachelipus; species Trachelipus rathkii. Next base: position 6,177 of record JABUQX010103950.1, read on the forward strand.
GGATACCATCTGGTGTCGAACCTTGTAATGCCCATCCAAATGAATACTTAACTGCAAAGGGATAGTTATAATGACCTTCTACTACTTCAATGGGTTTTAACAATTTACTTTGATTCATTCCTATTAATAATCCAATTTTTGATTTTATGAAGTTGAAGGGCACATGATTCAAGTATTCTAATCCATTTATATCTTTGATAGATGGACTTTCTTCTATTTTAAAGGGCCAATTTTCTTTACAATATACATTATTTATGGTTTCAGATTTCCTCATCTCAATATCATAAATTTCTAGATTGTTTAATATGTATGTCTTTATTTTATGTTGCCCATACATAGTAGTAATATCTATATCTTTCTGAGGTTTCATATATGACATACCTAGTTCTGCAGCTAAATTTAAATCCATAAAACATGCTGATGAATATGTATCTAAACCCATGTATGTCTTAATCACTTTATCTTTACCTTTAAGCTTGATTTTAACTGGCACCGCAGGATAAAATAGCTTTTTATTACTTACTTTTGTCTGAAAGGTTTTTGCTTCATTACTTCCTGATTCTTTTGACTCTACTTTCTTATCTTTATCTTCTAATTTCACAGTGAGTGCTGCTGGTGAGGGGTTTGAGCCATCTTGCTCTTTCTTTGTTAAACTGGTACTATCTTTTTCTCTATGCAGAAATGTTAGATGTTGCTTATTACATCTTTCACATTTTTCTGGTCTTTTACAATTACTACTAAAGTGATTTGATCTAAGACACTTAAAGCATAATTTATTGTCTTTAATGAACTTTGTTATTTCATCTTGGCTTTGTTTTTCTAGAATTTTGCATTTATTTATACTATGATTGTCTTTTTTACAAAAATTGCAAAACTGTGATTTATTATTATTATAATTACTACTATTACTATTATTATTATTCTTATTGTCATTATTATTGTTCCATTTATTATTAACATTTTTATTGTTATTTCTATGGTCATTATTATTTTCTTTTGTATAAAGTGACTTACCTTTTTCACTTTGTAATTTTGTTTGCTTTGGTTTTGTACCAATGCCAAGTTCTCCAAATAAAGGTGTATTCATGATCCTTGCTTCTTTTTCAACAAACTTTGTAAATGTACTAAAATTTACCTTTTTATTTTCTTCATACATACTATCAACTTTATTTCTCCACTTATCACGCTGCTTGTAGGGAAGTTTTTTAACTATTCTATAAATAGCACCAGTAGAATTCAATTCATTCAATGGAGTAATATTTCCCATTGCATTATTGATAGAGTCTAAAAACAAAGAAAAATCTGCCATAGCTTCACCATCTTCATTCTTAATTTCATTCCAGTCTTCTAACTTTTTCAAATATGTATTTGCAATAACTTGTTCATTTCCATACTGTTTCTCTAGTTTTTCTACTGCCTTTTTATAACTTATATTTTCATCCAAATGCATACAACTTCTTACTATATTTTCTGCTTTACCTTCTGTATACTTGATTAAATAGGAAAGCTTGTTCATTTCATTTTCACATTTTCCTTCTATATTAGTTTTAAAAACTAGCATAAAATCTTTAAATTTAGTTGGATCCTTTCCAGAAAATATTTCTGGCTCACATATTGGAAGAGGATTGTTAATACTCACTTCTAACTTTTGTTTTAAAATTTCTACTAATTTAGACTCCTGATTGTTATTTTCACCTATACTTTTTATTTTAGTTTCTGAAAAATTTACATTTTTATTTTCATTTTTCACAGAGGTATCGCTAATACTGAAAATTGGACTTTCTAATTTTTGTTCTATTTTATTAAACTTTGTTCCAAATTTTTTATATGACTACTGTGTTGGTACAAATCCAAACTTTCTTGTTCCCTTTTTTTTGCCAAGTATTGTTCATGCTCTTGTAATTTTATTTTACTTTTTTCTATCTCTAGTAACAAAGATTGTGCTATTTTGCTTTTTACACTAGCTATACTCACTCTACTCGATATATTACTAGCACTATCTTGTGGTATAATCCTTGGCTCATATTTATTCATGTATTTTGAAATATCATTTTTTAACTCATAATATGGCTTTAATTTTAATGTAAGCCACTGCTGTATTTTATCTGCCTCTACAGATTCTGCTATTAATTCACTACAAGTATTTTTGAGAGATTCGACCTTTGCGTCTAATGTTAATTCATCAGTTTTAATTTCGAGACTTAAATCTAAGTTATTTAAGAGAGCATGCCATAATTTGCCCTTAATACTGTTAATTTTATAGGTAACAGTAGCTAATTTTCCTGAAGGAACCTTAAAACCTCCTTCAGTTGTTTCAATTACATCTATATTGTCGATTTCTTTTGTTTGTTCGATATCGCTCATTTTTTTTATTATTATTAAAAAACTAATAAAAAACTATTATTAAAAATTCATTCATTCATTTTATTTTATGTAAAATAAAAAAAAAATAAAGGAAGGATATTATTTTTTAACACAATTTATATATACAGATAAATTCTTATATTTCCTATATAAAAGTTTACCTGTATATATTTTTTATTTATTTTATTATTTTTATTTTTGCTATTCTTATTTATACTTATTTTGTGTCAATCGGATGATCATTCCTCCATCTGAGTGACAGCTTCTGTATTCTTCATCCAAGCCTTCTTTTAATTAGAAGAACTTTTGTAGAAATCCTTTCATCAGTGGTTTGAAATACTCGATTCGAATTATGCATTTTATTTAAACATCGTAGATATATTCGAACAGGTTCTAAAAATATAAAAATATAACAAAACTATAAATATATAAAAGTACAAATACTAAATGCTAAAAAATAAACATAATAATTATATAATTATCCATAAATGCATTAAAAAAATAGTTATTCCTGTTAGATATATTCAATAAAAATTATTGTTATTTTTGGACTTTTTATTTATTTTTGTCCTTATTAGCTTTTGTTTTGAAAAACTCATAGATGTTACTTTTTTAAATTAATACCACATTCACACCAACTATATTAATACCTATAAAAAATAACTACCTTCTAAATTACTGATGTATCGGATTTCAGAATGGCTGAGCTTAGGGTGGGTGGATTAGATATTACTCAAATTGTAGGACTGCTGCTTTATTAATAAAGTTGCTTGAAGATTGGTGGCTCTAATCATATAGCTGAAAAATTCCTTTTTAATTTCTTCTGTATGAATTTTTAGCTTTTGTAGAGTTTCTTTGTTGTCCTCAGGTTTCTTCTATAGCTTCTTTATTCATATACTAGATGATTGAAGAATTCAATTGCTAGTTATTCCACCTTAATAGTTTCTTCTTTGTGAAATTAATTAACCCTTGAATTGATTAAATAGATGGTACTAAGTAGTCTTCAATATCTTCTTAATGTTGATTAAAGTTCAAATTCTGTACTCTGCTTTTATTTTCTCAATTTGCTTTGGCAAAGTTGACAGTTTGTTGCTTCAATAGCTTGTTTGAGTTTCTGCAATAGCTTATATTTGCTTGCAGTATCTCCTAATTAGTAATTTTTCTTAATATTCGGCTTTCTGTAGCCTTTATTCTATTTGCAAGCCCTTATTTTTCACCGCACCCAATATTCTGCTTTTGTCATCAATTTTATCTGTTTTGCAATCATTTTTTGCTTTTCTACTCTTCTCATATTTTGGTATTTTTTGTAACCATAGTTGATGTTCACATAGTGTAGTGATGAATTTTCTATAATCCTAATTTTCCTATTTTTTTTATATTTTAATGCAAAATATAACATATATATATATATATATATATATATATATATATATATATATATATATATATATATATATATATATATATATATATATATATATATATATATATATATATATATATATATATATATATATATATATATATATATATATATATATATATATATATATATATATATATATATATATATATATATATATTTATATATATATATATATATATATATATATATATATATATATATATATATATATATATATATATATATATATATATATATATATATATATATATATATATATATATATATATATATATATATATATATATATATATATATATATATATATATATATATATATATATATATATATATATATATATATATTTATATATATATATATATATATATATATATATATATATATATATATATATATATATATATATATATATATTATATATATATATATATATATATCTATATATATATATTGAGGATGTACCGATAGTATCGGTATGGCGGCTATCAAACCACACGGGGTATCGGTAATCGGTGACTGTTATTTAATATGGCCGATACTTGTAATACTTCTTATTTTTGAATTGAAGAATTAAGAGAAACTCAGATTCAACACTATGGAACACAAAAATTCGCATTTTTATTGAATCTTTATATATTTTGACTGAACACAAAAATGACCTTCATTTGCTGGGTATCATCCATACTTTGAGTTATTGCAATATTTAAGTTTTGGAATTTTTAAGGTTTGTTAATAAGCTTACACTGTAGGTACTTATTACAATTTTTTATTTGAAGGTTTAAATTTACGAACAGTAACTTAAAAAAGACTTTTTACTTGATAAGATGCATACTAATATCTACAAAATATAAGTCAATGCTTTAATAAGCCGAAAACATGCTTACTTTGCATTTAAAAGTGCTTCGCCCATCGTGTTTTTCTCTTGTGAATCAATTTGGCTTCTCTTATCAAAACTCACATATAATTACCCATCATGGCACTATCCCAACGTCCCTGGTATCGCCTTTCCATTGTCTTAATATCCTGGTGAAATCTTTCACCATGTTATATCTTCTCATCAAATACTGAGGTCCTCTATTTAGGGATTTCAATGTACACAACACTTAATGGGGGTACTCTCATACTGATTTAGGTGGGGAGGCGAATCATTTAGTTTTTCAACGTCTGGAGCAATAATTAAGAACCCCACACATTTCAACAATTCTTGAACACTTGATACTATGTTCACCACTAGTCCCTTCTCTCTATAAATACACCACCTTCGCTCATATTGGTAAAATCTGACCACAACCTTATATCTTAATTTTAATACTTTCTCCAACAGCTCCATCCTGCCCTCTTTTTCTCGCACTTTGATTGAAATGACTGCTTTGACTCTGGTGACGCTTCAGGCTTATGCCGCTAAGGTGGAAGCTGTAATCGTTGATAGGATGAGCAGGTTCATTCCTTCTTCCACTCTAAATCTTTCTCTTCTCATAATCCATGGTTCGTCGTACTTGTTTTCTGGCCATTCAGGCTAGAGACAGTGCGCATCGGGAGTGAAATATTCTCGTTCTCCTATCACTCTCATGTATTTTCATTCAGCTGAGAAATCGTTGCGGGGATATCTTCAGCGAGCAAAGTGGGCTCATCAAACAGAAAGTGCGCTAACCTAATTAGTTCTCCTACTGACAAATCTTTCTGGCCTCTTGCCAAAACATCTCTAACTCTGTACATCTGCCTTTCCTCCTCTTATTCGTTCTGATGGTTCTGTTGCTTGCTAATTCTCCAACTGAAAGGCCAATCTCTTCGGCCTCCTATTACCACTCTAACTCAACCTGAATGTTTCTGGCATTCCTCTTCCTCCTCTTTCTCCTCTCGGTGTCCCATGCCTTTGCCTGTGATTACATTTGATCAGTGCATGGGCTCCTGAAATCTATGAACGTTAGGAAGGCGGGTGGCGGATGGCATTCCTCCCCGTGTTTTGAGGGTGTGTGCTTCGTGCTAGCCCCCTCCCTCCCTCCCCTCGTTCAACTATATTATATCTCAATACTAACACTTTCCTCTCAGTGTTGGAAGCACGCAAATGTCCAGCCGGTTCCGAAAAAGGAAGCCGCTCTGATCCTTCTAACTATCGCCCAATAGCTCTAACTTGTATCCTATCTAAGATCTTTGAAACCCTTCTCAACTCTCATTTCTTAGATCATCGATCTCATTCACTTCTTTCCGATCACCAGTACGGCTTTCGGCACTCGAGGTCTACTGGCGATATACTTTCCTATCCTACTGATTTATGGTTTTCCGCCCTCAGGAACTACAGGAGACTTAAGTGGCGCTTGACATATCCAAAGCATTTGATCGGGTATGGCACGCGTCACTGTCTCCAAGCTCCCCTCCTTTGAGTTTCCTCCTTCTCTTTGCTTATATGTCTAGTTTTCTCTCAAATCGCTCAATATCTGACTGTTGTTATTTGGCCGTCTTCTGCCTTCTTTTTCTGTCAATTGTGGTGTTCTTCAGGGTTCTCTTATCTCCTACTTTATTCCTAATTTCATTAACGAATTTCTCAGCTGCTAATCTAACTCTGTTCTTTCGTATGTCGATGGCAGGATCTTTCATTCTTCAACTCATTTCAATTCTGCTCCCTCTTTTACTTCTAGATTGCCTCTCGTCTTTATCTTTCCAATTCTATTCTCGCAGATCTGTATAGATTTTCGGTTGGGGTCGTCTCAACCTTGAAATTTAATTCTTTAAAAACTCAATTTCTACAAATCTCCCTCTCTAAAACACCTTCCAACTTCCAATTCCTTTCGACCGTTCCCTCGTCTCTTCCTGTTGACAATATAAACATCCTTGGCCTTAACATAAACAAAAAAGTTATCTTGGAAACGATGTTTGAGAAGGTTTCAAAAATGCTGGGAATTCTGTTTAGACTGCAAGACTTTTTTCCTCTTCTCAGTTACTCCAGCTATACAAGGGCCTCATCCGCCCTTGTATGGAGTACTGCTATCATATCTGGAAGTCTGGTTGCAGGTTTTGGACAGGGGTCGAGTCAAAGGCCAAAGACTTATAAACTGTTCCGTACTTTCCACTTCTCCTGACCCTCTATCTTTGCGGCGTGATGTTGGTGCTTTATCTCTTTTCTATAGGTACCTCAGCGGCAGGTGCTCGAGGGAACTTGCCACTCGCGTACCACCACCTTTACGACGCCCACGTAGCACAAGGGGTGCTGTGTCTGCGCATGAGTTTTGTGTGGATATTGGTAACTCCAGGCTAGTTCTCTGCGGTGCTTCCTTCTTTCCTGCCACCTCTGTTCTGTGGAATTCTCTTCCATCTTCTGTGCTTCCTGCTGAATTTAATCTCCCTCACTTCAAAGCTTGCGTCTGTGCTCATCTGCGTAATTTGCGTTAGTTGGTGAGCTTCTGAGACATGTAACACCCCCTCCTTGAATAGGCCACTGTAAAAAAAAATGTTCTTCACTTACATCCCGTAAATTCTCTCGAAAAAAAGTCCAAATGCCAGTGCAAATAACGCACCTTTAATGACATACGGCACCCATTTTTTTATAACAATCAATGAGCATTTTTATCAGCTGTTTTGTAATTTGGATCTTTACAATTTCCTAAAAATCCCTGAACCACATTACGGAATGCACACCAGGCATAATTTTCAATTATGCTTATCTTTTCCTTCAATTTCAAGGAATTAAGCATATTTAAGCAAGTTTCAATGAGGTCATCATCTAGAAAAGCAAAGAGAAAAACCTGCTACACACACACACACACACACACACACACACATATATATATATATATATATATATATATATATATATATATATATATATATATATATATATATATATATATATATATATATATATATATATATATATATATATATATATATATATATATATATATATATATATATATATATATATATATATATATATATATATATATATATAAAATAAATAATATATATATATTAATAAAAATATATATATATATATATATATAAGCTGCTACACATATATTTGAAAGAAACATACGTTTCTTCTTTTATATGTCATGGACTTGTCATAAAACAATTTTACTTACAGAAGGTGTGGTGAAGGTATAGGGTAGTTTTCATTATGAGGAACTGGGGTTCTGGATGAGGGAATATCTGGGTATGGAAGAGATTGCCTTCCTTTACCTTTTCCATATTTTGTAATATTCAGAAGTGGCAGTCATCATAGTGATTCGTTGGCTCTCGCCATATTCTGGGAATAGCCAAAGGCATTGCTTTTCTTGTTCCTCTTAGCCATCCTTCTAGGGTTGTTTTACAACTTCCACATATAATGAAGTGCCCAGTGCTTATCTTAATCACCAATAGGCATACCAAATTAGAGCCTGTACGCTATCCAATACTTGGTTTCCTTCACAATTTTGGTGGAAATGTGCTTAGAACTAGAATAATATCAACACACATAACAAAATGAATCTGCCAACGTTTTACACTGTCTACTTGCAATTTTACAAATGTTTATTATATTATTACTAATATTCTGAAAATTATAAAAGATATTTAAGTTTGGTACCTCACCTTCAATTATATCATTGCACTAGAATGTAGTTAAACAATGGTATATATATATATATATATATATATATATAAGCATGCAATCCTCTATGTAAAAAATATATATAATATTTACTATATATATATATATATATTTATATATATATATATATATATATATATATATATATATATATATATATATATATATATATATATATATATATATATATATATATATATATAATATATATATATATATATATATATATATATATATATATATATATATATATATATATATATATATATATATATATATATATATATATATATATATATATATATATATATATATATATATATAAAATTCATCATACAATCCCCATAAAACATTAATGGCAACTGACTTTTACTTAGGCGATGCCGGTAACGACCCTACAAAATGAGAAGATGCCAATAATTATTTTATGCCGTCGTAACATAAAAAC
>JABUQX010103950.1:20000-30000 GCA_015478945.1 Trachelipus rathkii
ACCATCTTGACTCGTCTCGAAATTTCTCTTTCCTTCAACAATGGGAACAACATTGCTACTGTCCCATTAAATTTCCCAATTCTCTTGTTTAATTCAAGCATTATGTCGTTTTCCTCACCATAGTGCACCCCCAAATATTTAAACTGGTCCGTTTGTCTCAGCCCTTCTCCACTCAAACTCACCTCCAGGACATCTCCACCACCTCCAATCAACATCACCTGTCTTCCCTCAGTTTATCCTCATACCCCTCTCCTCCAACTCTTCGTCCCAAACCTCCAGAAAATTCTGCAGTCTCTCTTAGTTTTGTGCAAACAACACCAAGTCATCCACGTATCCAAACATCTCATTCTCCACTCTGTTCCTCACCGATCTCCCGCAACTGTCCATGTATATAATGAACAGAATTGGAGAGCACGCTCCCTTGCTTCACTCTAGTTGTGACATTAAACCATTCTCCCTCACCGGAAATAGTCTTTACTCTGCATTTGCTGTCTACATAAGTGCTTTTTACTGCTTTTAACAATTTCTCAGGTATTCCATATTCTATTCTTCTCAGTTCCCTCCACAATAACTCCCTTGGCACTCTATCAAAAGCCTTTTCTAGGTCTACAGCTGCACAGTGCACATGTCTTCCTGTTAAATTCCCAATTCTTTTCACTTATCATTTTCAAAGCGAACACCACATCTATGTCGATCTCCCCGGTCTGAAACCATGTTGCCACTCTTCTAGCTTGTGTTCCACCACCTCTCTCAGCCTTCTCTCTAATATCATTTCATAGATCTTCGCAGGGTGCGACATTAATGCAATCCCTCTATAGTTTCCACATTCTGTTTTATCTCCTTATTTATATATGGGGCAGATTGTTGCCCTACTCCATTCACCAGGCACCACATAATCTCTCCAGCACCTGTTCATCAGATTTAACATCCGTCTTGTCCCTTCAACTCCCATTTCCTTCAGCATCTCTGCAACTATTCCATCTTCTCCCGCCGCCTTTCCGTTCTTCATACCTTTCAACGCCACCATCGTCTCCTCCTCCGTGATCAACCACTCCTCCTCTCTCCCATCCTCCAACAAATCAAGATCTCGCAATCTCTCCTCCGCAACGCCCTCCACATTGCACAAATACTCGAAGAATCTCCTCCATCTCTCGTCAATCTCCCTTTGGTTTACTATTAGGACTCCGTTTTCGCCCTTTATAGCTCGTGCCATTGGTGTCGAGCTTTTCCTGTAATTCTAAGCTATATTAAAAACCAGCTTTCTTACGCCTGTCACATCTTCTTCCAACTCGTTTCCGATTTTTTCCCAGGTGGTTTCCTTTTCCATCCTTTTCACTCTATCAGACTCTCGCCAAGCCTCTACATATTCTCTTCTCTCCAACTCACCTCTCTTTTTTATCCATTTTCTAAAACATCTCATCTCATCTCATATATACGCCACTGTATATATATATATATATATATATATATATATATATATATATATATATATATATATATATATATATATATATATATATATATATATATATATATATATATATATATATATATATATATATATATATATATATGGCTATTTATAAGTGGTTGACTCCAGGAGAGAAAATCAATAATTAATGTATCGTTATTTTAATAATTTTAGGGTAAATACATTAAATTTTTGGGTAACCTAATCTAACCTAACCTAACGCCTAACTTCTAACTAACTAACCTAACCTAACCAAACAGCCTTTCTCAACCTTCCCCAATCCCACGGGTCAACTAAATACCTGTCCCTATATATATATATATACATATATATATATATATATATATATATATATATATATATATATATATATATATATACTGCTATATATATATATATATATATATATATAGGCAAGATTAGTAGAGCCACAATCCATATCTCAAAACTACAATAGCGCTACAGGAAAAGGAATACATTGCTTAGAATCCTAGTAAAATTCTGGTTGGGAAAATGTAAAAAATAAAAAAAAATAAAAAACTACAATATCTACAAAGAAAAGGAATATTGGAATCCCTGTAAAATTTTAGTTAGGAAAATGTAATTTTTTTTTTTTTTGGGCTCGAGCCGACGGGGACAGAGTAATATATATATATATATATTATTTGTAAGTATTACACCACAATGTGTGAAGAACAAGACAGCTGTGGCTGAGTTTACAGGGGACGTTTCGCCACCCCGTAGAGAAGTGGAGGAACCCCCGCGACACTAAATATAAAGAAGCGGGGGGTTCGGGGCCCTCCCCCAGGGGAGATAGTCCTACGTAGTTCCCCAGAGGCAACCCCGACTCCTACCATCGGTGCAGTATACCCTTGGGGTATTCTTTAGACAAATTTTTTAACTATACTAGAAAGTCTTTATTTATTAACGAGTAATTTATACAAGATCTCTAAATAGGCTTTTTCCTCATATTACTATAATTATTAACAATATATTTTTTTTTTTTTACATTTTCCTGACTAAAATTTTACCAGGATTCCAAAAATGTATTCCTTTTCCCTGTAGCTATTGTAGTTTTTGAGATATTTTTTTTTCCTAACTAAAATTTTACCAGCATTCCAACAATGTATTCCTTTTCCCGGTAGCTATTGTAGTTTTTGAGATATGGATTGTGGCTCTTCTAGAGGCTGACCATATATATATATATATATATATATATATATATATATATATATATATATATATATATATATATATATATATATATATATATATATATATATATATATATATATATATATATATATATATATATATATATATTATTAAATAATTTCTATTAAGCTTTAACTGCTATAAAATGGAATTTTAATTCTTAAGCTTGCCTTTTTATAATTTTTTAAAAAGTTAATTAACTAAATATTTCAATTTATTAACTATTTCACAATTAACATAATAATATCCTATTAAAAAATTAAATAATTTTTTTAACATATATTCTCTATAAATTATCAGTTTTTCCAATGTTTCAGGAGTAACTATTTCTCCTATGGCGTTATGATTAGCCAATAATAATAGAAATATGCATCTTGATTGGCTCTTACAGCACTCCTGTGATTGGCTCCTAAATGGTGATGCAATTTTATTCTGTTTTCGTTTTTTTTTATTTTTGATGATTTTTTGAAATCCTGTAGAAACAAGAAATAGACTCAGTTCGATCCGGATTCGGAATCGGCTCCGAATCGAATCCGTATGTGTACAATGTTCCAGTCGAATCCAGATCCAGCTCCTTTGGTTCAGATCCGAATCAGATCAGGTCGTGTGGAAATGTTCAAATCAGTCCATGATCAGTTGCTGGTTCGAATCCAATCGAATCCGGATTCAGAGCTCAAGTCAGTTCAGGGTTCATACATCACTGATATATATACAAATAAGAATATATATATATATATATATATAACATATATATATATATATATATATATATATATATATATATATATATATATATATATATATATATATATATATATATATATATCTGTGTCTATATAGATAAATATATCCAGGGTGGGCACTTTCCGCTCTTTGGTCCGCTGGTCCGCTAGTCCGCTCCGAGCGGACTACCAGAATAGGTGCGGACTAGCGGAGGTGCGGAGTCGTCAGGAAATTAGCGGACTTGCACGTGCGGATCAAAAAAGTTTCCGCTCTTTTGTTCCGCACCTTTTAAAAATGAAAATACCTATTACTTATTAAAAATTCTTATTGGTTATAATAAAGAAATATAATTTTTATTTTAAGTTTATAACTAATTATACTTTTAGTCTAAGACTTATTGTTTTTAATAATTAAACTTACAAAAATAATCTCAACCTCCTTAAAGGTACCATATATAATAAATAACATTTAAATTGATTTTATAGACTGAATGGCTATTATCTCATATAACTTTAATTAATTAAGAATTATTTCTATAAGAACAGGAAAAATCTAAAGCAAATCTGTCATGAAACCAAATATATATATATATATATATATATATATATATATATATATATATATATATATATATATATATATATATATATATATATATATATATATATATATATATATATATATATATATATATATATATATATATATATATATTTTTAGTTTACACAAAACTTAATACATATATATATATATATATATATATATATATATATATATATATATATATATATATATATATATATATATATATATATATATTATATAACTCATTTATATATATATATATATATATATATATATATATATATATATATATATATATTCCGAGCTGATACGTAACATTAGCATCGACTCTGCAGGCGTCGAGGCTTTCATGGATTCTACTAAAGTCTTGGACGAAATAGACCTTCTTATGGGTGGACAGGGTGGTCAAAATATTTCAGAAGGGAGGCAAAATGATTTAGGTGAGGACCTTAAATTAGCAATGGACTGCTGGAAGTGAACTAACACCAGCACTCCTCTCACCAAGGACATCTTTTCCTTTCAGCATAGGCAGAATTTGTTGAACTTGTTCATAAAATATAATACACCTCTCCCAAGTTCTGCTGCTGTAGAGCGAATATTTAGTATTGGTGGGGATATTTTGAGGGCAAAGAGGTCAGCCTTAACTGCTTTTAATTTTGAGCACCTAATCTTTTTGAAAGGTAATATGGATCTCTTGTCCTTTGAAGACAACATTGAGGAGGAAGTGGAAAATCTTGAGATTTTGTAAATATTCATTCAATTTTTCATATAATATTATAAATAAATTTTTTGTAAGGATATATACTATTTATTAGAATATTAAGAGCTTTGTGAAGTCGCACATTATTAGCGGAAGAATTGCGGACGTGGACGTGCGGACTTGCGATAGCGGAGGTTTGATGGTCTGAATAAGTGCGGAGGAGCGCTAGCGGACTACGTTTTCTCGAGGTGCGGAGGTGCGCTAGCGGACTACCCCTAAATGAGCGGGTGCCCACCTCTGATATATATATATATATATATATATATATATATATATATATATATATATATATATATATATATATATATATATATATATATATATATATATATATATATATATATATATATATATATATATATATATATATATATATATATCTAGAGGCGACTCCTGCGCTCGTGCTTCTCGTGCTCAGCACGAGTTGACATTTAAACTATCTTTTTTGCAAATTTCATAATGTTACCATAATATTCTCTTATTTTTTTGCTAAAGTTGGTCAAATAAATGAAATTATTACATAATAAATATATAAGATTATGCAAAATTGAAAAGAAAAAGGGAAGAATAGCCGCTATTTAAATAACGCTTTTAACACATTAAAAATAGGATTAATCCGTGCCCAAAGCAATTGGCGGATATCGTATCTGTGAATTTATAGTATAAAATTGTTTATAAATACTATGTTTATAAATGATAAATAATATTTTATAACAAAAAATATTTAATAAAAGAAATAAAATAATAAAAATATTAATAAAATACTTTAGAATTATAAAGAAAAAATAAAAAATAGCTTGAAATATTATTAAAATTAAAGTTAGTCATAGAATTAACAATAAAAACGGTTCCCAATAAAAAAAAAAAAAAATTAATTCAATTAACTAAATTATTTAAATATATATATATATATATATATATATATATATATATATATATATATATATATATATATATATATATATATATATATAATCTATAAATAAATATATATATAGATAAAAAAAAAAATAAATATATATAAATATATATATATATATATATATATATATATATATATATATATATATATATATATATATATATATATATATATATATATATATATATATATATATATATATATATATATATATATATATATATATATATATATAGAGAGAGAGAGAGAGAGAGAGAGAGAGAGAGGCACGAGCAGTAACAAAATTTTTTTCGGGATATACTGATATATATATATATATATATATATATATATATATATATATATATATATATATATATATATATATATATATATATATATATATATATATATATATATATATATAATATATATATATATATATATATTTTTTTTTTATAAAAAGTTTATTTATTTCTTTATTGTCTAATGAGACGTGAAGTATTTATTTTATTTTTTTCATTTATTTTATTTTTATTATTAAAATATTTTTAATATATCCAGGCGTATTACTTAAACACTATTTGCAATATTTTCTATTTTAATTTAGCAGTAATATTTTTGATTCAATATTTCCATCTTTAAGTGTCAGATGTCGAGCAAGGTAATAAATGGTAATTAAACAATACTATCTTGAACTAATCTAATACAACGAACTCAGGTTTCATTTGCTGCTTTCCAGTTGACCACTAGTTGCTGTGGTAAGTTCCCCATTGGTTTGAGGTATTTATAGGTGTTATATGATTGAATCTTTCAACGTAGTTAATAGGTCACCGCCGTTATCTAGAAACTGAATCGTCAATGTTGGATAATACTATCCTGGGTGCCTGGCCGTGATATATTTGCTGAGATTGTACAAGTAAGTGGATGGTGTTATATGAGATAACACACACTATTTACATTGACAAATTGACACCAATTCTCTATGTACAAAATTTACAAAAACGTAAACTCATTGAATCTTTTTATATCACCAATTCAAATAATTACAATAAGGAAGGAGGAATATAACATTGACACCATACAAAATAAAATTTTGTGCACCACATAATTTTTTAAAAAATCAAATATTTACTGAGCTTTAATTCTCTCTTACATAACTAATATTTTTGCTTTTGTTAATTTTTAGTCTCAACTATCACATCTGAATGAGGTATAGGAACGAAATGTTTATAATTTATATTTGTGTTAAAAATATTTTGGTAGAATTTTCTTTAGTCGTAAGTTTCTTCTCATCGATTCCTTTATAATCTACAAACAAGGCCCCTTTACCTATAAATATTTGTAATAGCGATTAATGCTTTGACTATATATATATATATATATATATATATATATATATATATATATATATATATATATATATATATATATATATATATATATATATATATATATATATATATATATATATATATATATATATATATATATATATATATATACTATATATATATATACTATATATATATATATATATATATATACTATATATATATATATATATATATATATATATATATATATATATATATATATATATATATATATATATATATATATATATATATATATATATATATATATATATATATCTAAAGCCCATATATATATATATATATATATATATATATATATATATATATATTGCTAGTATATGATACTAACAATGAATTTAAGTGGTGACGGACATGATTCAAAAGTTCGAAATATTTTAAATAATTTTTAAAAACAAACATTTATACCAAAAAATTTGAAAATGAAATATTTCGAAAAGTACTGACACTTACAGAAAAACCAATTACATATTTGAATCAGCATAAAGTGTATAATACAAAAATGTAAATAAAATAAATATGAAATATCTCAAAGAACGACACTTACACAGAACGAACAAAACATTCTTCGAATCAGCATATAAAACTTATTGCAAAATGTAAAAAAAAATAAATAATAAAAAATAAATATAAGTGGCTCAAGCCGACGGGGTACGGGGACGTTTTCCATACCCCGTATGGGAGGGGCGAAGGAACCCCCGCGACACTCAAATACCAAAGAGCGGGGGTTCGAGCCTTTCTCGGAAGGGAGTAAATAGTCCCTACCTGTCGTTGGAAGGCAGAAGACCTCCCCTCTTGCGGTTTACACTTAGGTATTCCTTTGGTAAAAATTAAAAATTAAAACTGACAGGTCGTAAATATGGCTGGGTCCGGTATATTTTCTCAATCATGTCCGTCACCACTTAAATTGATTGTTAGGATCATATACTAGAAATATATCTAAAAAAAAAAAAAAAATATCAAAACTGACGGAGTCGTAAAACATAACAGGTCCTATATATATATATATATATATATATATATATATATATATATATATATATATATATATATATATATATATATATATGTATATATATATATATATATATATATATATATATATATATATATATATATATATATATTTATATATATATATATATATATATATATATATATATATATATATATATATATAGCGATATATATATATTCTGTGTCGATATATATATATAAAAAAATATATATATATATATATATATATATATATATATATATATATATATTTCGAGTATTATCCACAATCAATTAAGAAAACTGTGTTACCAGGGTGCGGGACGGGTACCCAACTTAAATGCAGCCCACCAACCTCTTTCTCCAACCTCCGCCCTTAATGAAAGAGATTTTACAATGGATTATATACTTTTTGCACTAGTATTGAAATTTAAATATAGGAAGGTTGTGCTTGAGAAACATCAATTTTCTCTGCCTTTTCTGCTGAGTCTGTTTCTCTTTTCATTATATATTACCCAGTATTGCTAAATATCTCTCACTTGGAACACTAGTTGGAGGACAGGCCAAGTATTTTCTTGCAAGTTTACTTCAGCGTAGGTAAACAGTTTGCTTAACTTTCCACCAACTGATCGTCATCATTTCTAGTCGATTTTCTTGGTGATAGTTTTCAATCGTTTGCACTACATCTTTTGGTAATGCGTGTGTTTCTTCATCACTACTGGACTGTAGAAATTCTTCCAGTGAATCTGTTATTGATTTATTTGTAGAAGTTGTTGGTTCTGTAGATTTCCTTTTTTTCCTTTAAATGGGTGTCAAATTATTAGACTGTTTGGATTGAAGTTTTTCAACTGCAACACAAAGTGACGATTTAACTTGTTCTAATATTGTGTTACAAAAAACTTGCCTTTATAACGGGGATCTAAGTAAGTTGAAATAGTGTGAAGGTCATTAATTTCCACAGAACCAAGCGTTTTTCTAGCCCTAGTTTAATTACATCTTTCATTCTTTTTAAACCGTCATCATTTTCATTTGAAGATGTTTCAAAATGACTCCTTAGCATTGAGATTAATGATTACATCAGAGACAAGCTGTAGAGGCGCTGATTTATTTTGGCAATTTCTTCAAATGGTTTCAATAGCTTAATGCAGTGTGATATGATGTCATTTTCCACATGTAGAGTGTTAACTTTGGAATTATATTGCGTACAAAGCAGAGGTTTTTAATTAATACCAGTTTTCCATCTTATGAAGTGCGCACTATTTATATTCCAGCATGTTGGAACTTCTTTGATATCAAGCCATTTTTGAATTGCCTTCAACTCATTTTCATTTTCATTTTCAGATTAATTTTAAGTATTTTTATTATAAAATTCTTAATCAAATCTGACAACAAAGATCCGCGCAACATCCGCAGGGCAAAGCGCGGATGCGGATGCGGATGCGGATCTTTAATTATGTGCGGATGCTGCCGTTGATGCAGATGTTTACCCATCATATATATATATATATATATATATATATATATATATATATATATATATATATATATATATATATATATATATATATATATATATATATATATATATCTCTCCTCTTAAACATCACCAAGCTTATAGGGGGGATTTTTTAATTTTGTATTTTGACAATGCATACCCTTCCATTTTATTTCAGACTGTGAAAAAGCCTCGCACAAGAAATTTCAGAACGATTAAAACATATTTAGTGCTGCCGCCAGACGAATGATATATATCGGTCCTCTTGCGGCATCCCTAATTGGTTGTTAGATACGGTGAAGACCCAGTGGTGACAGCACGTATTTGCGTTTGCTCTTGTAATATAACTTTGTAATCATGGCAGTTACTCGTGGAAAAAGTGAGTTATATCTCATTGGTCAATCGATCGACAATATTAGTGAAAACAAATTGCCTTCAATCGGAGATGTTTTGCGGC
>JABUQX010103950.1:40000-72500 GCA_015478945.1 Trachelipus rathkii
ATATATACATATGGTGCGCAGGCGGCGGTTAGCGCAGCAAGGGCGTTAGCGCGGGCAGCGTTGCTGCGCTGGTTGCTACAGCATATGCAGCAGCGGTGGCGCGTGCGCGCATATATACATATATATATACGCGCATGTATATATGGGTTAAGGTATGGGTTAGCAAGAAGGTATAGCAGCGCTGCTGGGCGTTGGTTATATGGCTAAGGTTATGTTAAGCGCAGTATGTTATGTATATATGATATATATATATATATATATATATATGAAGTTCCTGTGGCTAAAACTCTAAAAAAAACTTAACTATGCACTATCTGCATCCGCAATCCGCGGATGGTGATTTTAAATATCCGATCCGCATCCGTTAGCATCCGCGGATAGTGCAGCAAATCACTATTCCTCTAATATATATATATGGTTATAGTATATATATATATATGTATATATATGTTACAGCAAACTGCAGTAGCATATATATATATATATGGCTAGCGGCGGGTATAGCAGTGGCGGGATATGGCAGGCAGCATCAAAGCGTTTTTTAGTCCGCTATGCCGCTAGTCCGCTCGGAGCGGACTGGCGGACTAGGTGCCGACTAGTGGAGGTGCGGAGACGTCAGGAATTAGCGACTTTGTCGTGCAGATCAAAAAGATTTCCGCTCTTTTGTTCCGCACCTTTTTGGAAAATGAAAGTATAGTTACTTATTAAGAATTTTTATTGGTAATAATAAAGAAATATTATTTTTATTTTTAAGTTTATAATTAATTATTTAGTAAGACTTGTTCTTTAATAATTAAACTTCCAAACCAATATCAACCTCCTAGTTGCACACCATATAGTGGCCCAAGGTAAATTTAAATTGATTTTAGATCTGAATTTATTACCCTCATCTATGACTTTAATTAATTATATTATTACTATAATAACGAGGCAATATCTAAATCACTGGTGTAAACCTTAATATATATATATGTTGTTGGTTATATATAAGATAGCAGGTAGGTATATATATATATATTGTTATATACACCAGAAGATATATATATTATATATATTATTATATATGTTGTTAAAAAAATAATAATAAGCGCGTTTATAAACCACCCTACATAAATATACACTGTGAAATCTCATGTTTGCAACATGATATTTGCAGTATATCACTTCTCGATGTAGCAAGATTTCAGCACGCATGTTTCTCGAGTATATATATTATAGCATAGCAGGCGCGAGTATATATATATAAGGCGTTGTTAGAAGAGCGTTGAGCATATTGTTGTTATTGCTGGTTGTTGTTGCTAAGTTAGCAGATATATATAGTTATATTATATATATATATATATTGTTATGTTATTATTATTGCTGCTATTGTTATTATATATGCTATTTAGCATTTAATCTTAAAGCCTTTTTGAAAGTTAGCGGAAGACTTGACGTTTGGACGCGCTGGACGTGCGGATCCTGCGATGGCGGAGGCGTTTAATGGTCTGAATAGGCAGGAGCAGCAGTTCAATCTCTGAGAGGTATGAGGAGTAAAATGTTATGCTATTATTAGTAGTAAGATATACAGCATATATATGTTAGCATATATAGCAGGGTGGTATGTAGGTGAGTTATATATATACAGCAAAGAGCAGCAATGGGAGGTTATATATATATAAAGTGCAGTGGCGCATGGTATATATGTTATTAGTTATATATATATAAAGAGCTATAGCAGCAGCAGCGTTATGTTATATATATTATATATATATATGTTATATATATATATATATAAATATATATATATATTATGCTGCGGATTATCCCGTGCGATCCGCATCCGCATATGTGGATATCCGCATCAATTTTCACTCATCAGCATCCGCAACCTCATCCTGCAGTATTTTCATCGTCCGTATCCGCAACCCTCATCCTTCAAACCTCCATCCGGCGCACTTTATGGATATGATAGTATTCATCAATAATGAGCTATGCGAAAGATCGCGGCACTACCTGCGAGTAAATATAGCATATATATATATAAAGAAGTTATATTTGATATATAGCATATATATATATATGCATGTTATGTCATATATATAAGATATATATTATCGTTATAGCATATATATGTATATATATATACATATGGTTATATACAGCAGCAGTGCATGTTGCTTACATATACATATATAAAGTAAACGGATCCTTCGAAGATTCACAGAAACAGTCATGATGGAGATAGATATTATTTCAAACTCTGCAAACGATGACGATGCAATTGCAACTTTTCTAAATCCTAGATACAAAACAAAATTTTTGACATTCCAGTTTTTCACAGCCTGTTAAAATTAATTTGGGATGCCTATGCGATGAAATGCTGCTAGATGCGGAACTATCACTAGCCAATAAAAAGCAAAAGATCAAAGAAACAGACACGCACTACCATCTATTAGCGATATCATTGTCAAATCCATGAACGTTTTGTTTCTAGCACAAATCTAGCAGCGATGCTCGGAGGTGTCAATTATCATTGATCGAAGAGTATCAAAAGAGAAAAAGGTTGAAATCAGACAGCATCCACCATTTTGTGGCGTGGCCACTGCAAAGCTCCACATCTTTCAGAAGTCGCCAGGAAAAATAATCGCCCCTTAACAAGTGTGGCTAGTGAGCATCTTTCAGTGGTGCAGTTCTCATTTACGACGAAAGAGAAGCAAACCTCCCCTGAAAGGGCTGAGAAGCTTTTGTTTTTGAAACATAATTTGAAATTATTAATTTAAAAGCATTAATATATATATATATGGAGTGGAGGTTTGGGAAAGAGGTTGGTGGTGCATTTGAGTTGGGCCGCGTCCTGCACCTGGTAATATATATATATATATATAGCATAGCATATATATATATATATATATATGTTATGGCGATATTGGTATATACAGAGCATAAGGTTAGTTATATATATGGCGCGTGGTGAGAGTTGGCGCGTTATTATATATATATATATATATATATATACATATATGCAGTACATCAGAGCTCGGCGCGCCTATAATTTTTTTGAGCGTGCCTGCGCCTCTATGCGCCTATGCCGCCGAACCTAGTGCGCCCAGCGCCTATGCGCATATATTTTTGTCACATCAGCGCCTATTTGCCAAGCTTTGCGGCGCCTTTGCGCCGCCGTCGGCCGGTGGCTGCTTGTTAAATTTATTTGCAAAGTAAACTTTAGTGATATAATAAAATGTTTTTTATAAGAAAGAAAACACATTTATTAATTTTTGTAATTAAAATCGGGACACACTATATATATCTACACGTCTTCTTCCTCCTCCATGTCCTTGTGGTCCATTTCAGGAGGTTCAGCACGAGCGCTGAAGAAGTTAAATGCCATTTTTCAATTTATTTGTAGTTAAGAACCACTAGTTGAGAGTATATATAGTATATATACATATATAGAGATTAACACAGCAGCATATATATATATATATATATATATATAGTGGGAGTTATAAGAGAGATATATATATAGTATATATATAAGGTGCTATAAGTGGTCACATCCTCGAAATGCCAGGCATAACTAAAAAACTATAACAGGTACACGAAAATAAATATCATTTTATTTAATCAGGAGATTTTTACCCCGGAAATTAAAAAAAAAATAAAAATAACGTGCCAAAACAAAACCGTTAAAAATTGTTGAAAATTTGCAGTTTTTTGATAAATCAAAGATGCGGCTTACTCCCGAGTGAGACGGAAAGATGCCAAATGTTGATTTTACACTAACGAATACCTTGATAAACACGATGGAACCAATTGAGCCGGATATAGTTTAAACCCTTCCTAATTGAAAAATAATATTTTCTCCAATTATATTATAAAGCGGTATTTGCCAACTTTTTCTCTCGAGACAATGCAGCTTTCAAGGTATTTCAAGGTCAATCAGAGCCTGCACTGAAGATTTTTACTAATATTAATATGGAGTTATTAATAATAATTAGAATAAATTAAATTTTTTTTTAAGTTTCTTCGATGAAATAGCTTCCTGAAATCAAAAATGTTATTTATTTTCCTGTAGATGTTATAGTTTTCTAGTTACATGCCTTAACTTTTCTGGATGCTTTCCTATAAAAGTTTTACACTAGTTTTTAGAATGATACAAGTTTGCCACGCTTCTAAGTTCTAACTTTTAAGGGTAAAAAAAAATGCTTTGTTCCTTTTCATAGGCGCGGCTATAGGCGCAGAGAATTGGCTGTTCGCCTTTACTTAGTCCGCCTTTTTGAAAATTGTTGCGCCTACAAATTTATAGTCGCCACTAAGAGTAGGAATATCATTCATTTCGTTACAGGTATCAAGCGCGTTTAAACTAGTATTATTGTTGCTGTTATTACGAGCATATATTATGCGCGGTTATTGCTAAGATATACAGTTATTATGCATAGGCATATAGTTGGGTTATTGTTACAGCATGTTATGTTGGTTATTGTTATTGTTGGTATAATTACGTTATTTATGTTATTTATATATATATATATATATATTATGCTGTTAAGTTTATATTATTGCTAAGTTATTATATTAGTTATTATGTTATATATTTGGTCTCTTATGTATTTTAGTTAATTAGTATATTATTATATTATTTCAAATATATATTATATATGTTGGTAATGTTATTATATAATGTTATTGGTTAAGCATATATATATTCGTAGGGAGCATATATATATATGAGATAGCTATACATATACTGTTGTTGGTTATACAGTATATATGCTAGTTGTTGTTATTATTGGTATTATATTATTATTGTATATATACAAATTATATTGGTTGTTGCTAGTGTTATTATTACATATTATTGTTATTAAGAGTTATTGCTATATATATATATATGTTACATATATATATTAATATGTATATATATATAGTTATTATTATTAATATTATATAGATAATTTAAGAGTACATATTATTACATATTATATTATTATAATAGATATAATGTTACATATTACTATTAAGCATATATTAGTTATTATTATTGGCTGTTTGGTGCACTTTATTTCACAATGCAACGTAAACAAGCAAAGGCCATGTGCAATTAGCTGTTAAATCCCTGTCAAACATCACATCATCACTTGCCTAAATAACAAATAAATATAGCAAAGAGTATATATATAGCAGCAGAGAGAGGTGAGTATATATATATAGAAAGAGTATAGCAGTATATATATATATATGTATAGTATATATATATATATATAGGCTTAACTGAATAATTCGTCTGACCCAATTGATATTTTAGATTTATCCGATATATGTTATCGATCGACCCTATTTTCGAAATAAATCTATTATCATTATTTTATTGAAACAACTAGACAGATAAATGCAGCCATATTGGATATATAATATCCAGTAATGTTTTGAAACTTATAGAAGTAGGAGGTGTTAGAGGAATGAATTTAAAATAGGAATATTTATAAATTTGAAGTTTAAAATAATAACTGCTAAGTATTTAAGTTTTTAAGTGTTTGCAGCATTATCAATCAAATATATTACCAAAAATTGAAGGCAAAATGTCAATTTAGCAAATCTTAATTTAATAGGTAAGAGCTCTGATTTCACGTTAATAACCAAAATATCGTGCTATATATATAGCAGCATAGCAGTAGCAAGAAAGATATATAAGGTTATTAGTATATATATATATATTATTATTATAATAGCAGCAAGATATATAGTTATATATGCTATTATATACATATGTTACAGTATATATATATAGTATTATTATTATATATATTAAATATTATTATTATATTATTATTATTATTAGGCTACATATAGCAGCAGCAGCATATATATATGTTGGCTGGCTATGTTGCTGTTGTTATATGTTGTTGCTATATATGTTATATATATATATATATATATGTTATATTATAATAATATAAGGACGTTTTAGTTTCTTTAATTTTGTTGTCAAATATAACTTGCAAAGATTTTTTGATTTACATTAATATATTCAAAATATCGTGCTTATATATTTCGGCATCTACTAAACCTTCTATCAGTAAAAGTTGGGCTAGTTTTATGGTACAGTGGATCGCAAAAGTTTAGGGCTACTTACGGCAGGAATAACGAGCCCCAAAACAAAGTATTAACCCTTTAGGGGCTCGAGCGAGAGGGGACGGTGGAGAGGGGGACGTTATGCCTGAGACGAGGAACCCCCGCGACACCAAAAGACCAAAGAGTGGTTCCGAGACCATCTCCTGAGGGGGGATAGTCCTCGTAACCACCTAGAAGGCGCAGAGAGACCCTCGACTCCCGACATCGGGTGGATTACCTGCGGGGTACTGTTAGTATACATCTCAAAAAACACAAATCCCAAAAATGAGTACTTTTGGGACATTTATTCGCAACAATCTATTCGTACTCTATAAATTTCAAAACCATTTGGGATTTAATATATATATATATATATATATATATATATATATAAGCAGCAGCAGTTATACAGCATATAGCAGCAAGATATATATATATATATATATATATCCAAGAATCGATATATCGAATATCAAAGGTCAGATCGAAATGTTCAGTTTTACCATATATATAGTATAGAGTTATATATATATATATATATAGAGCAGTAGCAATATATGAGTTATATATATATAACGGGTATATATATATATATATATATATATATATATATATATATATATATTTTTATTTTTTCTTTACCCATTTTGCTCAAGCTTTTTAAGAAAAACCGAGTTTATTAATAATATTAATTTGAGGAGAAAATGTGTAAGATTTAGGTGTACATCGAATTTGGTATAAAAGTTGTTCTTGGCTCGGCGTAAGGCGGTATTAATGATGTGTTGTGGGTAAGAGAGTTTAATACCAAACGTGATGTACAAAACAGGACACACACCTCATTTCTACCATTACCTCCCATTATTCACAATACAGTTAAAAAAAACTACCTAAATCCATAAACATTTCCTCCTCAAATATTCTCTCCTTTAAAATGTTTTAAAAACCTACACACACAACAATACCACCATCTCACAATACGTATACAAAATTCCTTGTCTTCATTGTAACCAATCATACATCCGAGAAACTATTTATTTCACCCGCAGACAATACCAACTTAAATATGACATCCAAATAGATAATTCTAACTCTGCCCTTACGGTCTACAGATCCACCCACAACAACATTATAAACGCTGACTACATGACACCCATTATTGACATTGAAAACTTACACCTGAAAAAACTAGCTTTGTCATTTTCCATTAACTACACCAATAATTTAAACATACAGAAAAATGAATACATTATAGATACTATTTTAAATAGCATATTAAACTTCTCACCATTTTTAAAAAATTTAAAGCAAAAACTTTCATGAAACTTATTTGATATTAATTTTATTTATTTATATTTAGTCTATATTACAACACATCTGAACGAGGACCACGATTCGGTCGAAAGCTTACGTATGACTTTTTAATAATTATTTTATCTAGTAATATATCGTATCACATTCCAAGCTTTACTTAAGACCCGCTCAGTTGATAACAACTAAAGTCTGAAAATTTTCATAAGCCATGCAAATTTAATCCTCGTGCGGCACCTTTTATATTTATTTTAGGAAGCTACAATTTGAAAAAAATAAATAACTTTACATATAGTATAATTTGAAAAGGTGGGAAGGTAAAGATTTATTTTTTTAACGTATTCTTGTGCCATCCTAATATATATATATATAATGATATATAGCAGGCGGTATATATATATATACAGCAGTTAATATATATATATAAATATATATATATTTCTATATATATATTTATAAGAGATATATATATATATATATATATATATATATATGAAGTACCAAAAGTGAGGGGTATAAAAAAAAATAAAAAAATTACAAAAAGAATAACAAAACTTAAAAATAAATAACAAACCCTGTCCAAGCTCGTACCTAACGCAATTCCCTCAGGTGAACACAGACGCGTACCTCTAAATACGGAATGAATATTGCAAGGAAAATAGAAGAAGGTAAGGAGTTCCACAAAAGCAGGCGTGGCTGGAAAGAAGGAGGTATCACAACGCGTCTCCTAAGTCAAATATTCATCAATCTCTGAGATGAACACAGATGAGAGCTAGATTATATTTGATAGGAAATGTAGATGAAAGAGAATTCCACAGAACGGAGATGACTAAAAAAGAAGAGGATCATAATTAACCAGTTTGGAAATACCTAGAAATAGAAATGAGATAGTGCAACAGGGTTACTTTGCAAAGATGAAGAGTTGTGTTACTAGGTAAATAACAGTTTATAAGTACTCTAGTCTTGGACTCAAACTTATATAAGAGTCAGGTGGAAGTGAAGATCACACCCTCCCATCTAGATACAAGAACAGTAAGCTACTACAAGCTAAAGTAACTATGAAGAAGAAAAAAATTCACTATCTTAACAGATTTTCCTATTTCCTTAAACTACCATAATAACAATTGTGCCACAACAACAAAAAATTTATGTAGTGCCCAAGAATGTTTAAATTGTTAGGTGAGACTCTAGAACCAGGGTTGGCACTTAAAAACCCACCCAAAAAAGCCCACCTAATAAAACTCCCCCCAAAAAAACAGCTGCAAGTATTTTTTTTCAATTTTAGTTATTATTTTCAACAATTTGAGATAATTTTAAAAATTACTAATATGCAATAATAAAAACTATATTATGTTTCATTATTAGCGAACCTAGTTGAATTTATTCAAGATTTTCACTGATATACCTTTTAAATATTTGAAATAAATGAGAATGAAAAAAAAATAATTTTTAAAATTTAATACAAAGTACAAATGAATGTATCTTTAAATTTTATTGACTAGAAGATAATAACTATTACTAATAATTACTAAATAAACTTTTCAGTAAGTAAAAATTCTTTAGTCTGGTTATAAATTTACTACAATATATTTTGAATTGCCATTATTTTACAATTTATATAATACTTACAAACTCTCCACCCTCAACTTTTCAAACATTATGGATTCAATTAAGTCAGTGAATGAATCACATTTTCCAATTTTATTTCACATTAGTAACTATCTGGCTGTCTAACCTGTCTTATATATTTACATATCCTTACAAGTTTTTGAGCTTTTTCTGACCCCAAGTCTTTTTCGAACTTTTTACCAGACAGACCAAAAGTAGATAAGGTTCTTTCAATTGATCCAGAACTGGCAGGGCATGAATGTAAGGGTGCCAAAAACTGGATCTCATCAATGTAGGGTTCATCTCTTGGCCCAGCTGGGTCCACAACCATAACCCCTCACAAAACCCCGCCATTCACTCCTATTATGCACTTTTCTTCTTGCCTCTGCCAAACTCCCACATTTTCTCTCCTTCAGGCATTCCTTTACTGACTCAATCCACTTTTTCTTCAGTCTTCCAGCCAGTTGATTCCCAGCATATTCACCACTATACATTAACTAACTCACTTAGACTCCCTCTTCCCTACTCCAGGCTTATTCTCCCTAACTACCACTATTCCTTTAGTTTTTTGCCTTTCTTTACACCACACAACTCTCTAATACATTCATTTCCTCATTTTATCATTCCTCTCACACATAACAACCCTAAGATTGTCCATCCGAACACATTGTACTTTAGATCTATACCTCTTATTCCAAACCATAGTCTCACCACTATACATTAACACAGGTAACAACATACCCTCATGTAAGACCCTAGCACACTCAGGAGTTAGTCCTTTACATCCACCAAGTATTTAATTGCCAGCCACCTTCTAATTCTTACTTTCTACTACACTCTGCATCATCCCATTCCCTTTTTAACATTTTCATCCTAAATATTTAAACTCGGATAATTGTTCCAGCTGCTCACCATCTAATATAACTTCACACTGAGGACTGTCCTCACTACAACCATAACCTTACTCTTATATTTATGTTTACTATCAAACCCCTCCATTTACACACCCTACCCAATCTCTCTACCAATCTCTCAACCTCTCTTCAGATTTGCCCTCAAAGAAACAAAATTACCTGCATATAATGGGTAGGGCACCCTCCTCTCTTCCATTCTTCATCTCCCTGCCACCCCACACTCTAATTCTCGCAACCCCATCCACACATGGAGTGACGCTAAAAACCCTACCATCCACCTTACTACAGCTGTTAACATTAAACCAATCACTTTCGACTCTGGGCTGTTCTTACACTTTTACCACTATCATCTTAGTTGATTCGTTCAAATTCCCTAACTATGTCTAAGCTTTAGCACTACTACAATTTCTATAATCTCCCTCTTATATAGTCTAGCTCATGGTTTAATTGTCTTTCTTCTCTCTCATTCCAATATATAATCCTTTTCACTTCTAAGCTTTCCTTATCTGCTTTAAACTTTACTATTCTAATCAGACCTCTCGAAGATAGTACAATTCTTCACTAATCTTAAGCATACCTCTTACCACAATGCAATAGCTAATTTTCTATAATTCACCTACCAGAAGTTGCCCTTATCCTGCCTTATTAAGAATTTCTCTATGCTCTCAGTCGGAATACCCTATTAAGCACGGCTTTATTACACAACTTTAAATCCAATATATATATAGCTATATATATATATATATATATATAAATATATATATATATATTATATATATGTAATATATATGTATATATATATATATGTAATATAACTATGTATTATTTAGTAATATGCTTCTCACCTCTCTCTATATATATATATAATATATATATATATTTACATATATAATATTAATAATATATATTATTTATTTAAAAGTACATAATTAAGATATATATAAAACAAATATGATGTATATAAAAAGATAATAATATATAAATAATATAATATAATACATAATAATACATAGTTTCTGAAAATAGTACAATACATCACTATATAATAATAATAATAATAATAATAATAATAATAACATTATGTATATTAAGATTCTATTTTTAGATGTTATTCTTCTTGTGTTTCTTTTTAGCTTTAAAACAGAAAGTGTTTTCTTTAGTTGAAAAATTTTAGAAATGGTAATACCAATTTAGCTTTGCAGCTACAGTTTACATAGAACTTCAACTTTAAATTCTGTAACAGATTATATATAATTAATTGTGCATTTAAAGTTTTATTTCTCAAGTATATTAAGCCTACTATGTACATACTTTTCCAGTTTACTGCCTCACCATTTAATCTCTCTTTAAATATTCTATCTAAACTCATCTTCAACATTTTTAAAATTAAACTTAAACATAAAGTTATTGCAATATATTTATTCTAGTATTATAGTTTGGATTAAAAAGCTGGTTGCAAAATGAAAACAGTGTGGCCTGGCAATGTGGCAAATATATCACATAGGAAGCTAATGAAAATTGGTATTCTAAAGATTTCAATTAAGCACTAAAACACTATTATTCTCATATATGTATATGTTAAACTTCAGGACTTGAAATGCTAAGGTTTCATTTTGCAGATGATATCATCAACAGCACTCAAATTCAAAGGCTCTGTGAATCTAAATTCAAACTCTAATCTAATCAACTTCTGGGTGGGCAGATAAATGCTTTTAATGAATTTTAGTAAAAAGGTAATCTAGTTCTTCACCTAGGTTATAAAATAAAAGGTTCTTCCCCATACTAAATAGAGTTGGCGGAGCTTTGTGGACCAAGAGAAAAGAATTTAGGTGTGATTATAAGCAGTAATTTGAAAGTAGCTAATCAGTGTTTGTTTGGAAGCAAATAATAAAGATGATGGGCATAATAATCATAGTATTGTTTACAAAACAAAATGAATAAATAGCTGTCATAGCATGCTATAACCTGGAGGCGTAATAGTGTGCACTGGGTTTTTGGGCCCCTTATTTAAAGAAAGACTTAGAAATGCTGGAGAGAGTGCAACGTAGAGCAACAAGAACGATTTCTGGGTTTGAGGGTAAGAGATATGAGGAGAGGCTGAAGGATTCAGGAATGTTTTCTGTAGAAAGGCGATTTCTCAGAGGGGACATGATACAAGTCTACAAAATATTTGTCTCCCGATAACTCTGAGACCAATAAATTTTTTAGAGTAGAACATGGACAGGTGACCAGAGGGCATAATAAGAAAATTAAGAGAGCTTGCCATCTTCATATAAGGAAACATGCATTCCAGTAATGAGGGTTGTTAAATTTTAGAATAGTCTGCCAGAGGAGGTTTGTTGAATGTTACTTGATTTACAACATTTAAGAAAAGGTTAGATTCATTTATGGATGGGTTCGGGTATCATATAATATATTGACAAGAGCCAAATTGGCGGGTTTAGTTATAGTAGGTATTAATGTTAGATGGCATGAGTAAAACCATACTTTTAGTTTTTAATTTCTTTTAAAAAAAATCAATTTTAAAACAATGTTTTTGTTTTTAAGAAATTACCTCTTTTTTTTTTATTAAAGGTGTTTTAAATTATACAGAGTAGTACCAATACCTTCTAGGCCTAAATATTGGCTATTAATACGGATTTTATATACTATTTACTATATATGTAATATATATATAAAGAAATATATATATATATATATATATATATATATATATATATATATATATATATATATATATATATATATATATATATATATATATATATATATATATATATATATCTTCGGTATATATATATATATATATATATATATATATATATATATATAATATATCTATATATATATATATATATATATATATATATATATATATATATATATATATATATATATATATATATATATATATATGATCAAAAAAGGTGGTATAACAGGTGGTTTTGGTGTGTCAGGAGAAAATGAAAAGAGAGGATGGTGGGAAGGTGATTGATTTCTGTGAGGGAGAGGTATGTGTGTAAAGTAATACTTTCTTTAAACACAGAGTGTCAAAGTATACTAGAGTTGTATTACAAATAAAGAAATCTAATCTTCGAGAGCGAAAAGTATGATTGATTTTGTGTTGGTGAAGAGAAATGTAAATATGTATTGGATGTTAAATCAGTGAGGGTTTAGGAATGGGATTATCGGATCATTATGTTGTTCTATGTAAATTAAAATAATTAGTAGGGACTTGGATGGAGAGGAAGGTGATACAGAGGAAGTGGGTAAAATTAGAAGTAGAAGTTTAGTGAACAAGGTAATAAGGATAACTATCTAAGGCTCATAAGTAAATCAGTTGAATGTGAACAGTTGAAACTGAATAAATCTGGAAGCAAATGAAGGGAGAAGCAATTGTTAGTAGTGAAAGTATGTGGGTGTGCTGAAGTGAGTAAGAATGATAACAGTGATTAGGAGTGGTGGAATGAGGAGGTTAAAAAGTAGAAAAAGAAGCGTGGTTGAATGTACTAAGCAAATGATGAAGGAAGTTTCAAAAGAAAGATGCTTGGAATTATATAAGGAGGAAAAAGGAATGTTAAAGATGCATACATAAGAGAAAAAGAAGAGGTAAAATGAACAGCTTGGAAGGAGGATGAATGCTGACTTACAAGGAAATTTCTGGATCGAGGAAAAATAAAGATCAAATTAATATTAACTTTGAGGGGAATAATGAATAGGGATGGTGTTTTGTAACTGATGAAATGGATAAGGGAGTGTGGAAGAACACTTTGAAAATCTGTATAATATTAGCTGTAATGATGAGGTGAAAATGACTGTGTGTGGGTTTGATGGTACAAGAAAAACTTCATTCTTCCCCAGGAATAAATTATGCTAAAAGAGAAACTAGAGTGTTTGAAAAAGTTGAATGGGTAAATCTGCTGGTATAGATAAATGAGAGTACTGGTGAAATGATCAAGAATGGAGGCAAGATGGTGATTGATTGGATCTTGAAGTTGTGCAGCGTTTATGGGAGGAATTTATCAGTTTCGAGGGATTGGGAGAACGGTAATAGTGCCTTTATATAAGGTGCAAAGGAGATAAAGGGAACTGTAGAAATTATAGAATAATAAGTTTATTGAGTGTTGTGGGAAGATATATGCTCTCATTTTGATTTGTAGAAAGAGTGCGCGAGTGACTGAAGGACTGATTGGTGAGAAGAACAAGGTGCGTTTAGGAGTAGTAGAGGATGTAATGGATCAAATCTTTACATTGTAGCAAATGATTGAGAAAGTAAGAGAGAGAGGAAGAATAAATTGTGTTATTTAGGTTTATGGATTTGCAACAGGGGTATGATAGGGTTAAGCGAAGGGAGAGGTCTGTGGCAGACCTTCGCTCATTCTCATCTTCTGTAATAAACTTCAAATGAAATCCATGTATGACAGTGATAGTATATTAACAAAATAAATGGTGTCCAAAAGTGATTGGTTTAGTATTAATAGCTGAGTAGGGGAGTGTTGTGTTATGTCTCCTTGGTTATTCAATTTGTATATGGATGGGTTATGAAAGAATTCGAGGTGGGGATGGCAGGAAATGGTGTTAGAATGATGGAGAAAGTGGAGGGTGCCCTACCTATTATGTGAGGATGATTTGGTTTTGTTTTGTGAATCTGAAGAGTTTGAGAGGATTGGTAGAGAGATTTGGCAGGGTGTGTAAAGGAGGGTTTGAAAGTAAATATAAGACAAGAGTTAGGTTATGGTTGTGAGTGAGGGGACAGTCCCCTCAGTGTGAGGATTATATTGGAGTGTCAAAACTCAGCTGGAACAAGTTTTGAGATTAAATATTTAGGGTATATGTTGGATGAGAAGAGAACGGATGATGTAGAGTTTAGTAGGAAGGCTGTGTTGGGAATGGCAGGAAGTTGGCTGGTGCAATTAAATTGTTGGTGAATGTAAAGGGACTAAGTCTTTGAGTGCGCTAGGGTCTTGACGGTATGTTATTACCTGTGTTATTGTATAGTAGGCAGACTATGGTCTGGAATAACTTCTCTAAATCTAAGATAAAGTGTGTTCAAATGGACAATCTTAGGGCCTGCTAGGTGTGAGAAGGAGTGATAAAATGAGGAATAGACATATTAAAGGATTTGTGTGGTGAGAAGAAAGAGGTAAAATGAGAAGATAAATGAAAGTATGTTGAGATGGTTTGAGAGTCAAATGGAAAGGATGAATGATAGTCGGTTTTTACGCAGATGTATAGTGGCGAGTGTGCTGAAAACCGACCGGCTGGGAGATCGAAGAAAAAGAGGATTGAGTCAGTAAGGAGTGCTCGAAGGAGAAAAATGTGAGTTTGTAGAGGCGAGAAGAGCGAGTGCATAATAAGAGAGAATGGCGGGGGTTTGTGAGGGTATGGTTGGCCCACCTGGGCCAAGGGATGAACCTTTACTGACGATTTACCATAGTGAGGTCCGTCGCAGTCCGTGAAGCTATAGGGTGGATTTGCTGACTACGACGAGTTCTTACTAATTCACTCGACAGAGAAGGGGTAAGGCTAGGCTTTCTTTTCGAGCTTTTGTCATATTCTTCTACTGCTTTTCTTTCTGATGCTTGGTACGCACCTTACCACCAGTCTTGGGAGAAAAGGTGAATGAAGATATATATATATATATATATATATATATATATATATATATATATATATATACCTATGTATATAATATATAACAACAACAATAATAATATATATACCATATATCTATACATCTCATATATATATATATATATATATATTTACTATATATATGTATATATATATAATAATAATAGCAATATTTCTCTCTCTCTCTCTCTCTACTCTCTCTATATATATATATATATAATAATAATAATAATAATAATAATAATAATCAGATCTTAAATGTAATAATTATATACTAATTAAATAAAAAACTTTATTAACTACTAAACTCTACTTTATATATTGTATGCCTCTTTTTATATTATTGTTAGTGATAGATTTTGAGCATGGATGAGTTTTAAATCCTTTTTGGGTAAAACTTCTAGATTTGCTAAATTTAATACCAATCTTTTAAAAAAAAACGTGTTTTTATAAAAAAAACGAACGTTTTTAATCTACTTCTGTTACAGTGACCATAACTTAGTTGTTAATGCATGTGGATGGTTTGGGTATCATATATCTTTTTTTTTTATATACTATACTCTATACCTAAATAATATATATATATATATATATCTATACATATATATATATATACCCATGCTCACTATATATATATATATATATATATATATATATATATATTCTCTATATATATATATATATATATATATCTAAAAATATTTTTTTCTATATATATATATATATATATATATATATATATATATATATGGTAATACTGTAGACAGCGACCCACACATTTTGAGGCCGAAAATTTTCTAAGTTCAAAAAATTTCTAAGTTCAAGAAAATTTCTTTTGTCTTTCGCTCGATAAGACAAATTCTTACGCATTTAAAGAACGGTTTCGTGCCAACGACCGCGAATGAAGTCTTATTCTTATAAACTTGTTTACAAACATTGCAAAAATCAGCTATTTAGGCTGAAGGAGGGTTGAAACACCTCCGACAGCAGAGTTAGAACCATTGCATAAAGGAAGAATAATGATGATGTTTCCAGAACATTTAGATTTTGGAACTTTCTTCCCTTACTCTTAAGAGTAAATTTTCAGTGTTTGTGAAATATATATATATATATATAGCTATATATATATATATATATATATATATATATGTATATATATATATATATATATATATATATATATATATATATATATATGGACAAGTTACTTAACGCCCTTGCCGGAAGGGGTGGGAATAAAATAAAATTCATAGGTAGCATCTATGATGCATAAATAGATGTTCTAGGAACGAAATGATTTTCCTGTTCTAGGGGTGAAATTAGGTTGGGTTATGTTAAATTTTTTTTAGGTTTGGTCAGGTCAGGTCAAGGTCAGTAAAAAAAATTCATTTAGCCCCTAAAACATCTATTTATATCTCTAAAAGCTACCATTCCCTTTACAAGTCAAATCTCCGTTCCGTGTGGTGTCAAGTAACTTTTTACCATTATATATATATATATATATATATATATATATATATATATATATATATATGTAACCCTTTAAGCTACTCTTAACATCAAGCAGAAGATTAGTCTAAAACTAAGAGACTATTAAACTCTCCCCTAATGCACTTTTGGAAATTTTTTTTTTGTAATCCACAGACGCCCTATAGTTGGGCATAAGCACACAAAAAATAATAATGTAATTCTAATGACAAAGTTTTTATTAAAAAAGTTTGAAAAACTAAACACTAAGTCAGCCTGACCGTGGAGGGGTGAGCGGATTCTAATAAAACTTTCTTCCATCATCTAAATTTCATCATCTTTAGTATAATTTCAATTTTATATTTTTAATTTTTACTTAAAATAATAATTATTTATCATATTAAATTATATATACTATACATCTCATGTATTCATCCATCGAATATAAATAAAAGGTGGTCGATTCACCTCTCGCCTAAAAATTTTGATACTTTTGAACTCGTTTTTATTAAAATTAATTTTTAAAAAATTTTCATAATATATTCTTTTATTACATTTAAATTAATTATACATGTAAAAATAATAATAATACAACAAAATACGAAAAACAATGGTGGTCGAGCCACCTCCATCAATTTTACGGCGGGGTGAATCAGAACAAAGACGAAACCCCTTTTAGCCACTAATACCAGCCCCGGATCAAATTTACTTTGCAGTCTTTTACAAAGCTAACATACTCAGTGTATCACTGAAAAAAATAATTAAAAATCGATCCACAATTTTTTCATTTTATATATAAGTTAAAAAAACTCACCTTTTCAAAAAGTGAAGTTCTAAGAAGAGGAAATTTTTGTACCTAATTTCCTAACATTTTTAAAAAATATAAAAACTTTCTAAATTAAAGATAGTCTAAATAAAACTTGTAGTACTTTTTTTTTATTATAAAATATTCACTTCTTCTTTTTATTATTTTTATTTTATTTAGAGTGGACCGAATCACCCCTCCTAAGAGGCGGGCCCCAGTCATCACTAATATATATATATATATATATATATATATATATATATATATATATATATATATATATATATATATATATATATATATATTAAAAGGGGAAAAATATGGGGTTAAGGCAAAACATTAAATTTAAGGATGACAATTACGATGATTAAGAAGGAGATGATACTCACTATAACAGTGGAAAGGTAAATGTAGACGAGTTTCCACTCAGTTACCAAAGCCGGAGCTCTACCTCGTCTTCCTCCCTCTCTTGAATCAATTATAAGTAAAATTCTGTTTTATAGTCAGCTTTAAACAAGCACATGCAGGGTCATCACATGAAAAGCATAATACAACAAGGATTAAAAAAAAGCAGTGATGGTGCATATAAGACAAGCCAAAATAAATAAATACAATCAAGCAATAATTACCTTTGATAATTTAACCAATATAAAACCAAAGTGCTGGTTGCAAAAAAAAACCAATGGTGGCAACTTAATATTCAGAAATGCAGAAAAGCAAAATAATAGATAATGAATCGATCGTAAAGTATTTATTATTTATTTTAAAAAAAATTATAAATATAAGTAATACATATGATATCAATTTTTCTTTTATTTATTCTTTTTACAAGTTACAGTTAGGGATGATGATGGATGAATAATAGATGACTTTAGAGAATGATAAAGATATGAGTTAATGTAAATAAGTATTTAATAAGTAACTTAAGGAATGAATAGATAATGAATGAATTTATGAATAAAAATGAGAAGATGAATGAATGTAACAAGATGGATGAATAATAGAGTTTACTTTTTGATAATCTAATAATAATAATTTATATTTAATCGTATGAAAAAAAAAAATCATTCATATATAGTTATGTAAATAGCTTGTTGATTTTTAAATTTAGTTTTATCTAAACACAATATATTGTCTAATCTGAGGCAAAAAAAAATTTATGAACTTAATACTAAAATTTACTATCTTAAACCGATACTAGGGCCACTATTTAAGGGCACTAACATCAACCGACACCAATATTAAACCAGATACCGATACTAAACCAGATACCGATATTAAACCAGATACTGATATTAAACCAGATACCGATATCAAACCAGATACCGATATTAAACCAGATACCGATATCAAACAAGATACCGATTTTAAACCAGATACCGATATCAAACCAGATACCGATACTGTTAAATTTATTTGATATAAAAAAAATTTTACACAATAGTTAAGGGCACTCAATAATGCCACTACAAGTTTTAAATATCAAAAAAATGTTTCAATGAAACTAAATTCACAGTCATTAGTGGCACTCATAATGCCGCTATAAGTTTAATATAAAAAAAATTTAATGAAACTAAATTCTCCGTTGTTAATTGCACGATAAAAAAATGTTTTAATGAAATTATATTCAGTTTTTTTTTATTATTATTATTACACGAGTGAGTAGGATACTATAATCCAAATATTTTCAGTTTAGATACTTGAATATGACCATGCAACTCTTCACAATAAAATAGTTTGAAAAAAACAATGGTCATACAATGTCTCAACACAAAACTAAAATACAATCACGTTTGAGATTACGGTAAAAACTTGTCACTGCCAGATTTAAAGTTATTCGATTAGAGAAAAATGTCCCCCACCAAGTTGACCTGGTAGAAAAATAAAAGGACATGCTTTTACCATTTCATAAAAGCAAACAATATTCTTTGGCAATATAAAGCATTTTAGCATTTTAATTAATAGCATTTGTTAATGTCGCTTACCTCAAAAACAAAACATAAAACTTTTGAGGCCTATACAACTGATGAGGTGAATATAGACAGACAAGGCTGCAATTAAGCGTAAGAGCAAAGCGACAGGACGTTCCAAAGTGGAGAGTCTAAAAACAAACGAAAATTCGATTTTTACTTACTGTTCATCATTGAAATAGATGTCACAAACTTTAGTAGAATCTAATAAGGCTTACCAAAGACTTTTATGGCCATGAGATTAATCCACAATAAGAAGAATTAAATATGGAGAACTATTCTAGAACTGAAATGGGAAAAGAAATTTTCTTACATAACCTCCCCACCCGTCATAACATGACGGAAATAGATAAGGAGGTTGGAAACCTACGCTATGAAAACGGGACTGACACTCCGAAATACAAATTCAAAGCGAAACGTCTTTGGTAAGTAGACCAGGTAACGAGAGTAGACCAGGTAACAGATTAAGTTTATAATTTCAAGTTTAAATTTATAATTTTCAACAGTGGGTAACAAAAAAGATTTATGGATTATTTAATAGCAAAAAAAATTATTTATTTCTTACAATTTAAATACTTGATACAAAATAAACATAATACAAAAGCTAGTTATAAACTATTTTTAAGTACTCTTTAAAAAAATTCTCCAAGCGGGAAGTCTTCAATCCCCTTCAGTCTGCCATACTTTCCATTGCATCATAACATGTTGAAATCAAATCAAATTTACACATTTTCATTTATTTCTATCAAATTGTGCTAAAATTTACCTGTCTGATTTCTTTCTTCTTTCAAGTAATGAAGGTTGAACCCATGGTTGTTCAATATCTTCATGAGAAGACCTTTGTCGGGTACGTGTAGCTATAGCATCTAAAGGGGAATTAGTAGGTGCTTCAGTAAATTCAATCTCTGGGATTTCAACAATGGCTGTTGAGTTGGGTGCCCAATGCACAGACTTTTTCTTAGAAAAGATAGTTTGGGCAGAAGGTGGAGTTAAGTTGGGAGATTCATGTAATCCCAAAAATTCTTTAACAGTTTGTTCTGTGCATTCTGATTGATCGGGTCGATAAGGGGAAAATTCCAACTTAGGAATAGCAGTAGAAAGGGTAGGAGTAGACGCTTGGTCCAATGATGTTGAAGGAATTATTTTAGTTTGTATGATAGTATCCATGAAACTTGTACGTGATGTCAGTTCATCAAATGATAATCGTCTAATCCTTCGTGGAGTTTGATGCAATGTTTCCAAATCATTTGTAATTAAAGGAGTATAAGAAATATAAGAAGGATTTTCTTCTATATCTGAAATATTTGGTGAATGGGTGAGCAATGTGGGACTTACCACAAGCTGTTCAGGAGTTACAAATAAACTACCTAGATGATAGGGAGAAATATCGCTCAGTTGATCATTTTCAATTAAGGGTTCAATAGGGATGTTAAGAGCATTATTTGCATTTTCATTATTCCCATCCAGTAAATGATTTAAAGAATTGGCCCACAGTACACTTTGATTGAGATGGTAAATTACATTGGATGGAACAGATGTGTCCGGAAAACCCAAAAATTCCTCCTCATCAGAATCATCTTTGGTGTTGAATATATCGTTTATTGAAGTTGATGATTCAAAAGAATCGATGTGAATATCCTCCGCAGGTTCTAATTCCAGGGTTAATGGTCGAGTTAAAAGTTCTATAAAAAGTGGAGATTTCTCTAAATAAGCTGGAGGTGATATCCACTTCTTTAACTGACGGTGGTGAACTCTGTATTGCCGTCGCGTTCCAGGGGCCTCTACGATGTATGTAACATTATCTGGATTTACATGAGTGATTGTTAAGGGACCCTGGTACCATTCTTTAAATTTGTTCAATGTTAAGTCCCCTGGGAGCTGAACTTTCAAAACTACTTGTTGGTTTTGGGAATATGGAGAAAAGTTTGGATGTCTCTCATCCCAATACTGTGTAAAATGGGTCCAAGGGAGTTTAGGTCGTGTATCATGGGCTTCACGAAATATAATCTCCGCCGGAGTTTTTCCGGTTTCAGAGTGTATCAGATGATTATAAGTGAGTATCACCTGAGGTAGAAAGGAGTCCCAATTTGTAGGTTTGTTTAATGAAGCCCTAAGGTACTGGAGGAGTGTTCTATTAACACGTTCCACTATACCATTGGAAGGGGGATGATAGGGAGTTGAGTAAACATGCTTAATATTTAAGGAATGCAAATATTTTTCGAATTCAGGTCCTCTGAATTCACGAGCATTATCTGATAAGAGTCGCGAAGGTATTAAAGGGAGAAAAGGAATAATACTCGCTAAGGCAGAGGTAACTACTGAAGTATGTTTTGTTTTGATGGGCACAGCTGCCACCCACTTACTATAGTGGTCAATGAAAATCAAAGCGTAGTTGTTACCTTTGCTAGACTTGGGTAGTTGTAGTAAGTCTACTGCGATTAACTCAAAAGGATAATAGGTATTAATTTTAATTTTTGGAGGGGCATTGTAGGAATTAGAGACTTTGGCCAGCTGGCAAATATGACACGACATTGATATGTCTTTACAAATATTACGTAATTTGGGGTGCCAAATTATATACTCTAATAAAGCATATAGCTTGCGCTGTCCAATGTGGACAAATTCGTAGTGATTGATTATAGCTACTTGTACTACGAACTGGAAAGAAACCACATAATGGTAGTGGTCATTCCTATTTCTATGAATAATATGATCGTCAAAAATAAATAGGGAATTCCGGGAATACCGAAACAACTTCAGGGGTCCCCCCCAAAGGTTGTTTGTTCAATAAGGCCCTTTTTAGCCGCCTTAATAATGGGTCAGTGTTCTGACATTCAGTAATCTGGGTCATCAACACTTCTACAGTATCCTGAGAATTGAGAACCATTGTAA
Source organism: Trachelipus rathkii (assembly GCA_015478945.1). Taxonomy (NCBI): domain Eukaryota; kingdom Metazoa; phylum Arthropoda; class Malacostraca; order Isopoda; family Trachelipodidae; genus Trachelipus; species Trachelipus rathkii. Next base: position 62,692 of record JABUQX010103950.1, read on the forward strand.
AGTTCTTCAAATAAATGAGAGAATTTATTTTCTTATGATCTTTGGATTCCTCCCCACCAGATTCTTTCAAGGTGTTTATAGTCATATTTAACCCTTCATGCAAAGTTTCTTCAGGAGAAGCTTCAGCAGTTAAATGATAAAGTGGATTTGATGTGAAAAGAGAGTCAGTGGGGTGTTTTTGTGGATAGTTAGACAAATATTTTGTGGCTGATTCAGGTATTGTCTTAGGCTTGAGTGGACTCAGAACATTATAATGAATGCCTCCCCTACAAAACAAATAAGCAACGTCTTCACTATCTGGAAATCCGAAATGCAATGGGTGATCCTTGCCACTATAGACTAAGATCTGTAAATGATGAATAATAGCAAAGGCTTCAATGCTTTGTGTAAAAGGAAGTTGTCCTGGATACTGGGTTAGTTTCAGCTGCTTTAGTATCAAGTTATCTCCTTTACTTTTTGGTATGTGATATTTTTCTCTGTTGTTAAGTAATTCATCTACAACCTCCATTCGTACTGAGAGGTGATTTTCCTGGTGACCATATAGTATCATAGAAAAACATTGAAACAAGGAGTCACCTCCCCCCGGAATTAAGATTTCTAAAAATCCCTCTGGAATTTCAGGCAAATAGCTCTTATCAATTGTTTCTCTTTTGATTTCATAAGGAGTTCGTGACAGGATGTCAGCAACTATATTATCCTTTCCAGGCAAATAATAAAGCTCATAATCCAGATCATTGAGTTCCTCTAATGTTCTTGCTACCCGTTGATTGACTAAGGGCATGTTTTGGAGGAATAAGAGGGGTTTATGATCGGTATAGATTATGACCTTGATGTTATATAAAAATGGTCTTAGTGATTTTACTGCCCACCGAATTGCAGCTATTTCTCTTTCGATGGTACTGTAACCACGTTGTGCTTTGGAAAAGATGGTTGAAATGTACGCGATAGGTTTTTCGATGTCATCCTGAATCTGACTCAGACAGGCACCTGCACCAATACCGGAGGCATCTGTATGCAAAAATAGTGGGTTGGCGTTAGCAGATCGATCTGGATAGGCCAGAAGCGGTGGTGAGGTTAAGAGTTCTTTCAACCTGTCAAACGCCTGTTGGCACTCTTCAGTCCAGGGAATGTTAGTTTTGCATTTTAATAGGTCAAATAGAGGTTTTGCTATTACCGAACAATTGGGGATGTGGCGTCGGTAAAAGTTCACCAATCTCATAAATTGTCTGACCTGTCTTACTGTTTTAGGGATAGGAAAATCTTGGACTCCCTTAAGATTTTTCTCTAATGGGGTCATACCTTTATTAGAAATTGTGTGGCCAAGGAATTTAACTTCCTTCCTTAGAAGGCAAGTTTTAGAGGGTTTTAACTTAAACCCATACATTCTAAATGCAGCCAAGACCTCCTTTAAGGTAGATAAATGTTCATTGAACGTGTCACTGATGACCAAAACATCGTCCAGATAAACCTTCACTTGTGTCCAAGGAATATGACAAAGGGCTAAACGCATGGCTCGTTGAAAAATAGCTGGACCATTTTTGACGCCAAAGGGCATTCGTAGGAATTCCCAATGGCCCAGAGGAGTTGAAAAAGCTGTTTTTTCTATGCTACTTTCCTCCATTTCTATTTGGTAGTAGCCCTTTATGAGATCAATTGTTGAGAAATACTGTTTCCCTTGGAGTCCAAATAATGTGTCTATTAAATTGGGTAAGGGAAATGAGTCTCCTTTAGTTACTGTGTTCAGTTTTCTGTAATCGATGCATAGTCGCATCTGTCCATCAGGCTTTCGTATTGGTACTACTGGCGCTGAATAAGGTGAAAAAGACCGACGAATAATTCCGTCAGCTTCCAATTGTTGACACACCTCCTCTACTTCGTACAAGATGGGACCCTGGAGTCTTCTTACGGGTTCACATACAGGTTCGTCTACCAGAGTTTCAATGGAATGTTTCAAGATGGAGGTACATCCCACATCCGCATCACCTAGACTCAAGGCCGAGGGATATTGTAAGAGAAGTTGGATCAGTTGTTCCTTTTGTTCAGTGGTGAGATCGGTAGAGGCAAGATCGAAAGCCTCTGTGAGAGTCTCTACAGACCATTCTGTATAAGTCTTTTGAGGTTTTTGGTTTAGCTCAACCACATGTAAGGAAGTAGTATTGAAAGTTTGTGCAGTGAGTACAGAGAACGAACCCAGTGAATACCCTTGTTTTACTTTGATCATGTAATCAGAGGTGTTATAACAATATAGTAGAATGGTGGATTCATGTGAACATGGAATGACTGCATGATCCATAGAGAACCGGTTGTTATCATTGGGTGTAAAAAGCAGAGGAGCAGTATTGGATTGATCCTTTAAGAATTCACATTGGAGAAGAGGGATCAAAGTAAGTGTGTTAGGAGACAAAACTACATCCTTGGCCAGTTTGGCTAAATGTTCTTGTCCTTCAAGAGTTCTTACATCTTTTGCGACGATTGTTAAAGTGTTATTATGTCGAATGATGAGTTCTTTATTAGCTACATCAGGCAAAATATTTTCACAACGCAAAAGATCATGCCCTATTACAATATCATATGAGGTTACTTCATCGGCAACCACTACAAAAGGTCTTGGAGCAGTGGTGTATGTATTTGAGAGTTGTAAGGACATTGTAACAGCTCCCAAAACACCAAAAATGACATCCCCTATGCCACTGACACCTGTATATTCCGTAGAATGTATTGGATATGTGGAAGGTTCCAGTAACTTGTATACTCTGTTTGTAATAATGCTGACGGAAGCACCAGTATCAACTAGAGCGGTAAGTAACCGAGTTTGTGATGACTTGTCTATAACGACCCCCACCAACAGAGTGTCTTGTGATGAGGTTTCGAGACTTTGGAACTTAATGAAAGGACCATTTGGCAAGGGAATTGTTGGACCTAGTTGATCACTTTTGGAGGTTGGAAGATCCAGATGGATTTCAAAAGGAGAGGAAGATGAGAGGTCAGGATTGACATTGTAATTTGTAGGTGTAGGATCATAATTGATTTGAGGATTACTTACAATAGGACCATAGCTGGTCTCATTTTTCTTTTTAGTCTTGTTTTCTAAGATATAATCATCTTCATATGCTTCATATGTGGGAACATTCACTACCAGGAGTTCCTCAATAATTTCAATGTTGTCAAAATCATCAGTGAGTAGTGGTAACTGTGACCCTTCAGTTACTCGGCCACACTCATGTCTTTGTTTTCGTTGAGGTTTAGGTAACTCTGTTGATTGAGTTCTCTGCTCTGTGGGCGGGTCAATTCCCACAGAGTACATTAGTTTCCCGAAGAAGATTTCTTTTGTGGGCAATTCATTCCCAAATGACCACCCTCACAGAATGGACATCTTGGGGTGGCATCACACTGTTGTTGTTTTTCGACCCTTTGCGGACAATCTTGGACAACATGTCCGTGTGTTTCACACCTGATGCACTTATTTTGAGCTTGATAACACTCCTCATGTATGTGTCCCCTCTTACCACAGAAGTGACAGTAGGGTCGAGAAGGACAGTCTCGTACATCATGCCCCTTTTGTTTACAATACTTGCATGACAGTTGGGATCCAGCCCACCAAGGCTGTCTGGATTGTTGCACATCACGTGGTGGGTTATTAGCAGGAGCCGGAGAAATTCGTTGTGGTGAAGGTGAATGCCTAGATTTAGGAGAAGAAGGTCCTTTTCGAGAGGAATAAAAAGTTCGATTATTCCTAGGACTGGCATTACTAGTACCATTAGATTGTCCATTTCCTGCATTTGTTGGAGGTGCTGGGGGCTTGGCCACCGCCTGTGCGAAGGTGGGCATAGAAACTGGTGCAACCATATGTCCAGTTACCCCAGCTTCAGGTGTTCCACAATACACATGAGAGCTATGATTAGGTGAAATATTCGATGGGGACAACGGGACTGAATAAGGATAAGTTAAGTAACCAGGAGGTGTATATTGGTGATTAATATACTCTTGAGTAGTAATTGGAGGATTTGATCTTGGAGACGAACGTACATGAGTAATATCAATCACTTCTGGTAAAGATATTTCTGGATTAAGTCTTTCAGTTGACCATGTTGGTGATGTTTGCTGATTTGCCTTATAACTTACATACTGTTGGTTAATAAGCTTCACCAATCCATCTCAAGAAAGGGAAGCTCCGTCCATGGAAAGCTCGCACACTATAATGGATGAATTAACGTTTTCCTGGACAGTGGCAGGTAAGCTACTGATGAGTTTTTCCCTGACAATCTTCATGTTCTTAATATCTGAACTGGGGAATCCTAATTCAGCGAGACCTTGTAATCGTAATGCAAATAGAGGGATTGTCTCATGAGATAGGATAATAGCGTTGTTAAAATTAGTAAGGTGTGTTTTCACTTTTTTTCTTAAATGTTCTGCGAACCATTCAGTCAACTGCGCTTTTATAATTGTATATCCCGCATTATTCTGCATGAGAACGTCATATACTTGTTTTATATCGCCCTCCAGACAAGTTCCCAGGTGAGTTCGCCATCCATCAGCATTGGAGCGTGGATAGGTGATAGTGGCGTATTCCTCAAATCGTTGAATAAACTGAGGAAAGGGTTCACCATTTTCTAGGGAATATTTGCCAATCGGAATCATTTTATTGGAGCGTTAAGAAGTTGTTTCAAGGTGCAGAACCAGTCTAGTTATAACCATTATCATTTGCTGATTTTGCAAATATATGGCTTTCAACCATTCAGTGTCACTAGAGAGTGCAGGAAGTGTAACCTGTGAAAGGGTTGTATTTATATTGGGATTTAAGAAGGTAGTGATGGATAGGCAATTGATCGGACTGGATCTGGTTGAACGGTGGACACCGTTGGGAAAGCCTCTGTGGATTGATGTTGTTAATCTATCCATTCTATCCAGTAACAAGATGCTTGTGTATGTTGTTGTTGTGCAACTTGCTGTCTTAATATCGAAGTCTCATTTGTTTGTGAAGTTGCCACTATATTCTGCATAAACTGAACAGTTTTTGTTTCCACGAAATTTCGATAAGTATCCGCGATGTTACTGCTTTCACCTGATTGGACCACCCGCTGCCAGGTATATTCATCATTATCGCCCAGCATTCTGTAACCTCCACCCTTTGAGATTGCCCCAGTAAACTCATGGCTTCAGTCATTGTATAAATGTTAAAGGGTCACAGATTAAAGGAAGTCAAAACTAGATAGGTCGAATATATATATATATATATATATTTATTTTAGATTTAAAGCAAAGTGTTGCAACTTGCACTTAAGTAAAGGGAAGAAAGTTTAATATAACCAGGATGGGAACAACCATGAAATGAAAACCAAGAATCAAGAAAAAGAGAAGAAAAGGCAGCAATGTGAGCAGCAGCCTCAGTAACTACGCTCTGCTACCAAATAAAAGGGGAAAAATATGGGGTTAAGGCAAAACATTAAATTTAAGGATGACAATTAAGATGATTAAGAAGATGATACTCACTATAACAGTGGAAAGGTAAATGTAGACGAGTTTCCACTCAGTTACCAAAGCCGGAGCTCTACCTCGTCTTCCTCCCTCTCTTGAATCAATTATAAGTAAAATTCTGTTTTATAGTCAGCTTTAAACAAGCACATGCAGGGTCATCACATGAAAGGCATAATACAACAAGGATTAAAAAAAAGCAGTGATGGGGCATATAAGACAAGCCAAAATAAATAAATACAATCAAGCAATAATTACCTTTGATAATTTAACCAATATAAAACCAAAGTGCTGGTTGCAAAAAAAAACCAATGGTGGCAACTTAATATTCAGAAATGCAGAAAAGCAAAATAATAGATAATGAATCGATCGTAAAGTATTTATTATTTATTTTAAAAAAAATTATAAATATAAGTAATACATATGATATCAATTTTTCTTTTATTTATTCTTTTTACAAGTTACAGTTAGGGATGATGATGGATGAATAATAGGTGACTTTAGAGAATAATGAAGATATGAGTTAATGCAAAATAAGTATTAATAAGCTACTTAAGGAATAGAATATAATAAATGAATTATGAATGAAAGTGAGAAGATGAAATGGAATGTAACAAGATGATGAATACAGAGTTTACTTTGATAATTCAATAATAATAATTTATTTAATCATGCGACAAAAACGTCTATGAGATATATAGCTGTTTATTTTAAAATTAAATTCTTATCTAAACACAACAATCTATTGTCAAACTGAGGGAAAAAAATTCTAATGGAATCTTTAATACTAACAAAATTTATCTAATGATACTAGGTCGCTATTTTAGGGCACTAACATCATCATATACCTAATATTAAACCACAGATAACAGATACTAACCAGATACCGACACAAATCACAGATACTTCGATACTGCAATTTATTTTATATGTAAAAATTTTACATAATATATGTTCCTTAATGTCGCCACTGTTGGTAATATCAAATAAATGTTTTAATAAACTAGATTCACAGCCATAGTGGCACTCAATAATGTCGCTACAAGTTTAATATCAAAAATGTTTAATGAAACCAATTCACCTGCTAGCATTGCACGATCAAAGTGCTGCTTTAATAAAATATATTCAGTTTCTGCTTTTTTTCTTTATTACACGAGGAGAATACTATAATCCAAATATTTTCACTTTAGATACTGAATATGACAAAGCAACTCTGCACAACAGCTTAGTATATAAGTGTGTCACAGGCGTATACAATGTCTAAATACAAAATAAAATATAATCAACAGTTTTGAGATTTACTGATAAAATCTTGTCACTGTTAGATTAAATTATTCAATAGAGAAAATGACATGAACCACTAGAACTCATCTGAGGGCGATATAAACAAGATAAGACGTTCTGAAGTGAATAATTTGATGATATGATTATAAGTTTTGTTGATCAGAATGTGGTTCGCAGAACATTTAAGAAAAAGTGAGAATATTTCCACAATTTAACAACTATTATCCTATCTCATGAGACAATCCCTCTATTTGCATATTCATTTATTTACAAGGTCTCTGAATTAGGACCCCAGTTCAGATATTGGGTAAGCATGAAGATTGTCAAAACTATCATGTGCCACCTGCCACTGTCCAGGTTCTAATTCATCCATTATAGTAAAGTAGCTCTGTGAATGTATTTTTCTTGAGATGATTACAGTTGTTAAATCAACAGTATGTAAGAGTAAGGCAAATCACAAATATCACCACATGTGGTCAACTGAAAGACTTAATCCAGAAATATTCTTACTGTAGAAGATTGATGTTGGCTCATGCAATGCCTGCCTCCAAGATCAAATCCTCCACTACCACTAAGAGTATGATGACCACCAATATACACCTCTGGTTACTTAACTTATCCTTATTCGTCCTTGGCACTTAACGAATATTTCACCTAATCATAGCTCTCATGTGTGCTAGGAACACCTGAAGTTGGGGTAATCTGGACATATGGTTGCACCAGTTTCTATGCCCACCTTTCGCACAGTGGCATGCCCCCAGCACTCCAACAAATGGAGAAAATGACAATACCCATGGTAATGGGTAATTTGTGCTAGTCCTAGAATAATCGAACTTTTATTCCTCCCAAAAGGACCTTCTTCTCCAAATCTAGGCTCTTCACCTTTCATCATGAACGTAATCTCTCCGGCTCCTAATAACCCACCACGTGATGTGCAATAATCCACAGGCCTGGTGGGCTGGATCCTCAACTGTCATAAGTATTGTAAATAGCAGCATGATGTACTAGACTGTCCTTCTAATTCTACTGTCAGCTCTTGCAAAGAGGGGACACATACATGAGGAGTGTTATTTGCCCATAATAAGTGCATTGTAGTGAAAAACACACAGACATGTTGTCCAAGATTGTCCATGGTCAAAATGTTGAACAGTGTGATGCCACCCCAAGATGTCCATTCAGAGGGTGGTTTGGAATGAATTGCCCACAAAAGAAACTTTCTTCGGAAACTAATGTACTTGTGGGAACTGACCCGGCCCACAGAGCAGAAAATTTCAATCAACAGAGTTACCTAAACCTCAACCAAAACAAAGACGTAAAGAATTTCCTTAATTTAATATAAAATAAAAGAATTGCAACCTACAGAATTAATTACATTACAGTTCGTTTTTGTCAAATAGCGCAAAATCGTAAAAATACTAAACGTGCAAAGAATTTACTAATTCTGTACAACATAGATACAAAAGTAGAATTTAAGGAAATTCACGCTTGGTGAATTTACCATTTTGCTTGACAAAACTAATTGAACTCTAATTATTTATTGGGTTTTCAAACCCCAATTTATTAAAATAATATTGTACGTCTACTATGTTTAAAAAGAGACCTAAAACACTTGAGCTTGCGTTCATTTTTGTCAAATTTGCATTCGTTTTTGTCAAACATCGCAAAATCGTAAAAAACGCCCACCAAACGTAAAGAATTTCCTTAATTCTGTATAATACAGAATAAAAGAATAGCAACCTTACAGAATTAAGGAAATTTTACGTTAGGCGAGCCTCTTTTTTACGATTTTGCATTGATGAAAACGAACGCAAACTTGAACATTTTATTACGTTTTCGAACCCAATTTCTTAAAATAATAGTAATACCATTATGTTTAAAAATGAAAACTGACTTATCATAGTTTATCAAATAAAACACTTTAATGAGGATTCTTTGGGATGTGAAAATTGAAGTGGACCGAATTGCCCCGCCCCCCAAATGCAATTCGGTCCACGTTACTTATCGGCTTCTAACATTAATCCTATATTATATATACAAATACAATTATACTAATTCTACTCCTAAAGGATAATATTAACATATAAAAAAAAATTTTTCCTAAAAAAAAAAAAAAAAATAAAGTCCATAAACCTTAGCATTTTGAGTACCCCTGATTTTTAACCGTCTCCGTTTCTCGGTATATATATATATATATATATATATATATATATATATATATATATATATATATATATATATATATATATATATATACGTATATATATATATATATATATAATTTCATTTAATAAAATTGGCTTTGAATCCAATTTCTCCCAAATTGAGAAACTATCACAATAGTTGATCAATTATTTGTAATATAGGCAATAGTAGTGCAGAGGGACTTCACCCCGATTTTTATAAAAATTATAGAATACTAGTCAAAAAAAATAATAATGAAGAATGAAATTGAAAATAGGTGCTTTTTAGGAAAAAAAAAAGTTACTGCCTCTTAAAGTTATTAAAACTCCCATATTTTCATTTTTGATCCATCCAGGCTAGGTCTCATTTCAGGCCCCCTAGTTCAGGTTATTAGTTTTGCTAGGTATACACAGAGAAAATCTATGTACACTTAAATCTTATAACCCGAACAAAGATGGCCCCAAAACGCCACAAGGACCACTAATTTTTTTTATAAAGTCTATGGGAAAATTTTACTTTAAGGCTGTAACTTTTTCCTAGAGACACTTTTTTTTTTTAAAGATTCATTATTATTTTTTTGGCAAATTGAGATAAATAGATTTGGTATTTGGGCATCTCGGGGTATGGAAAACGTTCCCCCATAGTCGTTCCAGTCGGCTCGAGCCCCCTAATGGGTTGTATATATATATATATATATATATATATATATATATATATATATATATATATATATATATATATATATATATATATATATATATATATATATATATATATATATCAGGGGCGTATATATAGGGTGGGCCGGGTAGGTAGCCCCTACCCAATATTTTTTAGGTTTTAAATAATTGAAATTAAATTGTAAAAGTATA
>JABUQX010103950.1:77500-79351 GCA_015478945.1 Trachelipus rathkii
AAGCCTACCACCAACACCATAAATCACTAACACCTGCCATGGAGCTTCCCTTTTAATCTTATCATACGCCTATCAAATCCATAAACCTAAATACAATTTATTCATCTTCTCCCTCTTCTTCTCTCAATCATTTGTTTCAATATAAAGATTTGATCCACATATCCTACCACTCCTAAACGCACCTTTGTTCTTCACCTCCGTCCTTCAGTCACTCGACGCACTCTTTCTCGACCAAAATACCAGCATATACCTTCCCTACAACACTCAATAAACTTATTCCCTATAATTTCTACAGTTCTTTTCTCCCTTAGCCTTATATAAGGGTACTACCGCTTCCTCAATTCCCTTTGGAACTACCCTCCATAAACGCTTATTACACAACTTCCAAATCCAATCAATCACCATCTCGTCTTCGTTGATCATTCCACCAGTAATTCCATCTGTACATGCAGATTTACCATTCTTCAACTTTCTCACTCTACCTATTACCCTCCTTACTAATTACCTCATCCCCAAAATATCTATTCTTCTTCACCATCAACCCACACACATTCACTATCACCTCTTCATTACTACTAAGATTTTCGAAGTGTTCCTCCACACTCTTTACATCCATTTCATCAGTCACAAAAGTACCATCCCTATTCATTATTCTGGGCAGATTCCCTTTATTCTCATTCTCTAACCTTTCGCGCTTCCTTCCAGAAGAGCTCCTATTCCCTTGTAAGCCCTATTCATCCTCCTTCCAAATTGTTCATTTACCTCTCTTCTTTTCTCCTACGTATGCACCTTTTAGTATTTCTTTTTCCTCCTTATAATTCAAGCATCTTTCCTTTTAGAGACTTCATCATTTGCTTTTAGTACATTCAACCACGCCTTTTTTTTACTTTTAACCACTTGCATCACCCCTTCATTCCACCATTCACTATTAACATTCATACTTCCTACTTTAGCACATCCACATACTTCCTTTGCACTACTAACAATTGCTTCCTTCATTTGGCCCCAGATTTGTTCAGTATCAACTTGTTCACATTCAACTGATTTACCTGCGAGCGCTACATACTTATCCCTATTGTCTTGTTCACTTAACTTCTTACTCTTAATTTTACCTACTTCCTTTCGTAATCACCTTCCCTCTCCATCCAAGCCCCCTCTAACTTAATTTTACAAAGAACAACATAATGATCCAATACTCCCATTCCTAAACCCCTCACTGATACATCCAACACATACTTAAACATCTCCTTCTTCACCAACACAAAATCAATCATACTTTTCACTTCATACCATCTCTACCTACACCAACTCTAGTATACTTATGGATACTCTTGTGTTTAAAGAAAGTATTACTTACACACATACCTCTCTCTTCACAGAAATCAATCACCTTCCTACCATTCTCATTTTCTCCCGCCACCCCAAAACCACCTGTTATACCATCCCTTTTTTGATCACCTATCCAACCATTCAGGTCCCCCAACACCAATCTGAAGCCCAATTCACTCCATCCAAAACATCATTCAGATTATCCCAGAAAATAGCACTCTTCAACATTACCCTCAGATGGACCATAATGTCACAACCACACATACCTTGACCTTTTCAAACTTAAATTTAACCATTAGAATTCTAGGACTCACACAAACAAAGTCTACCATAGCTATGTATTACAGGTCACTCATCAAAATTGCAACTCCTCTCCCTCTCTCATTCCTTTCCACACCAGCACACTCACACATTGCACACCACACCACTCATTTTCCTTTTTCATCTTTGTTTCAGTCACAGCAAGCAAATCAAATTTGCCCTTTCTAAATACATCCATCACCTCTCGCCTCTTCTCCTCAA